>JAUKPP010254907.1:1248-12333 GCA_032273245.1 Phyllaplysia taylori
CAAGCTGATGGGGTCACAGTCACTAGGCCTACTGTGTATCTAGAATCTAGGTTGCCCCAGTTTTCGCCCACCTAAGAACGCGTAGGAATACACAGTTTAACACTAGATTCCCATCATAAGGTGGTCGAGATTTGGCACTGGGCGAAAATAGCAGCACAAAAGATAGTTATATAGCCTGCCTACTCTCTCTGCGTCATCATTCGGTAGAATCCAAAAAATCCAAGCTGATGGGGTCACAGTCACTAGGCCTACTGTGTATCTAGAATCTAGGTTGCCCCAGTTTTCGCCCACCTAAGAGCACGTAGGAATACACAGTTCAACACTAGATTCCCATGTGATAAGGTGGGCGAGATTTGGCACTGGAGGAAAATTGCAGACAAAAGATACTGTGGTGTGTAGTGTGGCGTGGAAACTTACTTGTTTGGAATCTTCATCTTGGACTTGGAACTCTACTAACGATGAAATTCATGCCCACTACTACTAGTGATGACTACCACTCTCCCGCTCTCCTAATTCCCCCTAGCTTTACTCGTCATCACAGCAAGGGCACAAGAGCAGGTCCTTGCCACTGCTGGGCAACAATGGACTGCAAATATCAATGTAATTTGGCCAGCGCTATAGGAAACGCCGCATTCTAAATAGCACCGTGCTATTTGAAACACTGCGTTCTGATTAGCCCCCTATTTGAAACACCAGTACTAGGCCTAGTACTATAGTAGCCATCGTTTCTAATTAATGAATAATCTAATTTCCTTCGATCCACTGCTTGATTTGTGGAAGCTGCCTCAGTTTCAGAAAGGATTTGACTCCATTTTATGATGTTTTCTAATATTCCGATACTGAGTAGATCTCTAGATCTAGATCTAACAACAGTTGTTTCTGACATTGTTTGTTTGCACTGCTCCCATTCGAACGAACAACACATCGATAGCCTAGCACATCATGTTGAATATGATAAGCCCACTGGGTAAACAAACTGACTTTGCCTACATCCACATTGTGAAAGGAAAGGAGGGGGGGGGGGGGGGTGCTGACAAGGATGGCTGAATGGATTAGGCTGGTTGCTTGCCACACTTATCTGCATCCGAAAATGTCTTAACGAATGGTCAACTTGGGTAAACAGTGGGAAGGGTAAAATGATAACGGCAAGTTTACTTTGTGTTCCAGGACTAACACTTTTCAGCCTATTGAAAGCATACAAGCATAAAGACTGAGAGATGCACTAGATCTAGAGTCAAAGACCCACTTTTCAAACAATATCATAGATGCCTCCAATCTTTCCAATTTTTTTACACCTAGCTTTTGCTCAACTGAAAAAATAAAACCCCTTTATTAAATGTTATGTGTACTTTTATTTATCTTAAAGTTTGGCGTGTGCAGGAGTGGACTACATGGTTGTCAACTTTTGTTTTCAGTCTGTAAGTACAAGGAAGAGTTTTTTAGCTCATCTTTATTTTTTTGGTTCTTACATAACAATGAAGAAATAGCCACTGTTTCAGTTACTTCTCATTTAGCGCACTTTTCAGTACAGCCACTTTACTTCTGAGATTTTTCCAGTTTTTAGTTAGTGCCTCAAAGCCTTACAAAAATGGTCCTTGCACCAGATCCTGAAAGATGCCATCTAAAATGGTACTTATTGCTCTGTATTAGTAGGGCCATTGTGGAGAAAGGACATCAGGGCTTACAGTATTAATGATTGTGACAATTACATTGAAACCTAAATAAAATAAAAGAACAAACACTTTGTGTAACTTCAATTTTTTTTCTCACTGTCTACAGACTTTCAACACGAACATGATCAACTTTGCTGTGGATGTTGTTGGTACTACTGTAACATGTGATAAAGTAAGCTGTGATGGTTGCGAGCCCTCAAATTTGATAAGCACAAACTTTATTCTGAGAAGAAAGGGGTTCATGACTGAACCTTTCATAAAGCCACCTGTGAACATAACCTTTACTTTTCCATGTCACATAAACATACATCAAGTGACGCTCGATCCCAGTGTTGGTCAACACCAGTCTCGTCAATTGGAGATTTTCGCAGCAGCCAAACCTATCTCCAAGGCAATGAGATCGGGCACAAACCCTCACAAATCTCACAGCAACTCTTCACCATCTAGACCAGAGGCCCCACCATTTTTCTACAGCTTGGCTAAACTGTCTGTGTCAAATAATGCACAGATATGTTTTCATAACCCAAATTCAAATGCTCATTTGCAATGCGGAAACAGTAATGTTCCACTTCCTGATCAATTTGAGAACAAAACCATCTTACGTAACTTTAGGAAAGAGCTGTTGACTGCCTGTAGTCACTTGTGCGTTCGAATCACTCAGACAAGCTCTGGTTCAAATGCGTGTTTGAGAAACATTTCCATATGGGGTGTGCCATCGCATTCATTGTCTGGTGATATCAGAACGCAGATACAGACTAGATATGACTCATTATCTTATCCGTCTGCTACCTCCAGTCTTTCATCCTCTGCCAGCAGTAAGTCACAATCAGATGTTACAAAAACAGAATCAAATTCTCCATTGGGGACATCGTCTTCTGATTTTGAGAGGGATTTCAAAATTCCTGAGGACTTCATTGATCCTATAACATGTGAAGTAATGGCCATCCCAATGTTGTTACCCTGTGGGAAGAATGTGGACATGGGAACACTTGACAGGTTCTCTACAAGTGAAGCCTCATTTGGACGGAGACCTCGGGATCCTTTTACTGGTGTTGAATTCACCGATTCTTGTAGACCTCTTCCAAATGCTGTATTGAAGAGTAGAATTGATCAGTTTCTGCTCAAGCACAGCCAAGAGGCAGCTGTTGCCACCGTAGCCAGGACTGTGGGTACAGGAAAGTTGTCTGAAACAAAAAAGAGGAAAGGAGAGACTTCTCGCAGTGTGCTACATTCTGCTGTTTCTGAAAAAGACAAACCACCAGGGCAGGAGGAGAAGCAGAAATCGGACCTGAATATGAAACGTGGCTACTCAGCACTGTGCACTTCTAATGCCTGTCCAACTAAGAAAATAAAGACTGAGTCTCCAGCCGTATCTGACAGAGGTCCTCAGCAGCATAGCGTACAAACATCAAGTTCAGAGAGGGTAAATGAGGTCTCCATTAGTGGTGAAAGCGTGAACCAACAACAGACACATGAGAGCCGCCTCAAAGACAGCCTTGATAGCGCTCTTCAGGCCATGCTTGGCCACTTGGCTTCATCGTCTGGTGCACCACATGTCAGCAGCAAGCCAGCCACAGATTGTTCCACTTGCTCATTGTGCGAAAAACTTCTTACTGTGTCTTGTGTATATTACAGAACACCTTGTTCTCACTGTGTGTGTCGTGACTGTGTCACACAGACTTCTGCTAAGACAATTCAGTGTCCAGTGTGTAATCAGACGTATACGAAAACAGATATTATAAGAGCTCACCATAATGTGTAGTAATGATAGTCTGAAAGGTTCTCTAATGGGAAAATCAACATTGCTTCTCTTCAGATCTCTTGCATCGTACTTACTGTGATTTCTAGACTATTGTGAGATATTGAGTGGTAGGCTACCTGCGACCACAAAGAAAAAGTGATGAAGTACACTTACCTGGGCGTCTCTGTGCATAATACAGCACCGCTTTATGGCAGAAACATTCAAAGCATTAAGGACAGTTGAAAGACTTTGTTGCCACTAATGTCACAACTATCCCCGCTGAACAACTTGAGAATGTCATTGACAAATTTTGGCAAGCGCATCAGTAGGTTTCATATTATTTCTGAGTGTGTGATATAAATTTCCTTCTTGCTTTGAATTTTTGTCTGGAACTTTGTCACAATGAATCTGAATAGTGTCAGAGTATTCTACAAAATATGGTGTTACTATCATTATTCTAACATTCATCTATAGGCATCTTTGTGGATGGAGGTTCTTGTTTTTTGGAGTTTGCTTTTGTGTGTGTTTTCTTTTGTTTTTTGTTGCTTTGTAGTTTTGGGGTTTGTTAGGGGGGGGGGGGTGGTTGGAAGAGGAGGGGCACTGGGTAGATTCTATTTTCATAAGGGTTATCAAATAAAATTTCATTATGGTGCCTTCATTATGGCCTAGGTCCGATTTGGGCCATTATGGAATTTAAGGTCTACCCATTGTGTAATTCCCCTCATCATAGTGCAAGTTTGGTATTGAATCATTTAAAGATGCCAGGCCATTTTCCTCAAATTTAGAATTTTAACTCGTAACTGAGGCAAAGTCAGTTTTCTTTGATTATCTCAGCAGGGTTGCCAACCCTCACTATTTTTTTCGTGAGACTCACTAATTTTATGTCAATCCCCGCTCTCAAGAAAAATATTGAATTTTCACAATTGTTTTGTTGTGTTTCTTTTTTTTATTTACTCGTGTCGATAAGACAATACAGAGGTCTACTTTTTCTCTTTCTGCCGTCCTTACCTGTGGCTAAGTTTTGGCCAACAATGCCAAATTGCAAAAATGGGGGTGTTCATGAAACTGCTCCATGGTTAAAGATATTAGTTATTGGTATTTTTTTTACTGCAATCAACAAAGGAGGGGCCATTCTTTAAATGAAATAGTAAGAGGCTTTGCAAAGACCAGGACAGCCATAGAATCACTATCTGAATGAGGATCACTCACTGACCATTTGGTGGTGCTTTGACTTTAGACCTAGTCTAATAGTCGTGAACTAGTAGTAGGCTACTTTGCTTCAAATCTACCCAAACTTGGGACCACCCTTTTTTAGTAGTGCTGCCATTTCTGCTTAAGACCATGCATCAAAGCTATTACTATTACATCAAATGTTCATTTGTATTTCCTGAAATCTGTTGTTAAGAATATTGGCAAATTATTGAATGTTACAACTCTGTTTTGTCACTGATTCGTTTCATCTGTATGATTTTTTTGCTCATGCCAGTCATGCCTGGTCTGATTTTGGAGTTTTTACCAATTCTTTCCATCTGCATGATTTTTTTTATTTTGGGTCATGGTGGGATTTGTAGTTAAGTTAGCATTTGCTTTTTCCTCAACCTAGATTTTTTGTTTTAGGCCTAATAAATTCCTGACCCCTTCTACAAGAAAAGCTGTTTGCCAAATTCAAATTCTCATTACAAGTGAATAAAATATAATGTTGGATTGTCAAAGATATGTTTCTGGTGTTGTCATGTAGGCTACTAGTTGTTAGTGTGTGTATAATGTTGTGGGTGGCTTTTATTTTTACATTGATCTATTCTAAATTAAAATTGAAATACTGGTAGCTCTGAAAATGAAATCGTTTAAGATAGAAATAACTATTTCTTGCACAATGTTCACTAACCATTTAAGTTTTGTCTTAGTGACTTCGTAATACATGTCATGTGTGATGTGAGTGGAAAAGTCATTTTAGAAAAGGAGTTGGCAGAACATGATCATGGCGTCAATAAAAGAGCATGCTGGTGGCATCCCAACGTAAACTTAGTAAAGTAGGCTACTGTAAAAAACTGAATCATGATAAGTCCATGAAAAGGCAGTCAAATTCTATTTTGCCAAAGGGAATAAATTTCTGCTCTGGCCTCGAGTTTTTATTGAAATTGAAATTGAAGAGAGGTTGAATGGGTGCATCACGTTTCTATTGAACAGACAGAAGGACTTCCGCAACAAGCAACCAAGTTTCTAACTAACCCCCATTCAAACCTTACGCCTATCCCGGGGGTTCCATGCCCTCTAACACCTAAAGGATGTATTTATTTTGTGCTTTGCATAAAGGAGAAATGTTGATGATGGCACATCTATCCCCATGGTACCAGTCACGTTTTTCACCAGAGCATAGCTTAGTAAATATGATGCCCTGAATTAAACTGGCCGCTCATTACAGAAGTCCTCCCGGACAGATACAATGCAAGTCAACCAACGCTCTTCTTTTTACTATTGCTGCCAATGTAGCAATTGTCATTAGCTTATAGCATTTGCTATCAAACTTTGGTACCAAGCTTTGACAGCATTCTCAGATTGCGCTTTCTTGCTGACTTCAGTTGGAAGTTCAGGCCCTTAGGTCGCAATCTGCTTTTTAAGGCATATAACCATTTTTGTGAATTCTAGATTTGTGTCATATCTGCCCAATATTTTTTTTAAAAATCTTTAAATGGGCCTTTTGTGCAAATTAGTGATGTGCAATGTGTTCATGAAAACTAGATTTTGCCGCCAAAAAGTTAGTTGTTTATAGAGGCGCCAGCATCTTTGGCTGTTTTAGCACGAACAATGCATCTTGCTGACACTATCTTTCAATTGGAAAAACACCCTGTATTTCTTTGCGCCATTTTGATGTTTAGTTGCTTTCTTTTCTCTGGGTCTTTGGCAAACTTGGCAGTGACAGGGCATTCATTGCCGTTTGCAGTTAGCATCCTTACTGTGTTAGCGGCACCATTTGTGTGATTGCCCTGAGAGGCACTGGAGTCTGTGGTGTAATAGGCCCTTTGCTTATCATGCGGAAGATCTGGGTTTGATCCAAGATGCAGACGATCTGCATTTTTCTGCTAGGGATTGGTACCTCTCACCTGGGGTGGCCCTGACAGGCAGAGTCAAAGTAGCTTGTCTCTTAAATTACAAATGGTGTTGCAAGGGGTGTAAAACTAAAAACCAAACCAAAGCCAAACAGAGCAGACAATCTTGACACTCCTCTAGCAGCACTCTTAGTTCAACTTGGTGTATTTGGATTTATGCAACCTTACAATTGTGTATCTTTCAGTTTGACTACTGGGCCGCTGAAGTTTAAATCATCAAATCTGCTGTCTGCTGCATTTGATGGTCATCCAGAATTTCAGCTTGACATAGACAGTGTAATCTTTTCAAGTAGATACCAGTGCCACTGAGTTTTCAAAGGACGTCTGGTTTGTCTTATCTCTCGACTGAAGTTGTATTTCCCACCATGACTCTGGCCATTTGGGGCCTTAGCCTTATTCGCCCTGTGTAGCTCTTCAACAATGAGCCTACAAAGTTTCAGTGTGTGAAGGGTGTGGAGGGAATTGCAGACAGCAAGACTGTGGTACCAGAGGCATCAAGAGCATCCTACAACGTATATTCCATTGGTAATGTCCTTCCATGCAAATTGAGTCTTGATTTAACAGTGATAATATATTTTATTTGAGTTGTGTTAGTAAGGAGTGGGTTATTTATAGAGGCGCCAGACTTAGCTGTTTTAGCCTCATATTTCGGTTGTGATGAAAACATTTTTTGTCTTTTTATAGATTTATGTAAATGTAATAGGGCCTACCTGTTTTGAAAAGGATACCCTGAGTTGCTTTTAAAGTGTGGTGTCTTCAAGCTCAAAGTAGTGCTATATACAGTCATCTCTGCCGATAGTCACATATATACAGGGTCTCCACCAGGTTTGAAAAAAGTCAGGAGTTTTGTGATTGCTAGTGAAGTCGAGAAAAAGTCACAGAAAACAAAATGTCTTAAAATTCGATTAATGTAATCAATGGATGGCAAAGAATTCAAAGTATCAAAGTTGTCATAAACTTTTTATCGTAATATTAATATAGGTATTCTTTTTGCAAGTCTAAACAATAGACAATGATTAATTATTAAATTAAGGAAATATGCCAAACTTTAAAATATGGGACTTTAATCTGTTTCTAATCTGGCCCTTTATGGCCAGTTTTTAACGCATGGTGGCTTTAATGCCTGCCTTGTACTGTCATACCATTTGTAATTGATCATGAAAGTGAATTTGATGCCTGCAAGCTCTCTTTACGCTTAGTTTATTATACATGATGTCTATACTGACTTTTTTTAACATGTTGCCTTTAATTGATTTGTACCCACAGAGATGAAAACCTACACTTGGCTGAATTTCCATACCAAATCACTGAAAGAGCGATTTGATGACAATTGTAAGTACCCAGCTGAAAAAATTTACTTTATATTATTATACTATCTCTCACATTTACACAGCTATTATTTGTGGTGTCTTGGCTCTTTTATTATTCTGCCCAAGACCAGTTAGTTTTCCTAAGACATATAAATTAAAGATAGGGACAGTGGTAATAAATTTTGTCCTTCCAATCACATTCCCTTTCTTTTTCATTAAGAGCTTCACAGCAGAGAACCATGATGGAGCAAAAAATTACGACTAGGGTTTTCATCTAATTCTTGTTTTGTGTGTATGCATGAAATGAGGGTAGCAGATGGAAGTTTTAACATGTAACAGCTGTATGCAGTCGAACCTGCCCATAGCAGTCACCCAAGAGTACAAGAAAAGTGGCCCTTATAGTGGGGGTCTGATTGAGGTTCACATATTATGTGAAATGAAATCCACATAAACTACATGCAAGTCCCCATCAACAACACAGATAATGCGTGTGTACAGTAATACTATATTAGTATAAGTTGATCATAGGGGCCTACAAAGTAAGTTAATGGAGAGCCATAGAAGTTTAGCAAATTGTCAGATCCAATTTGGAGTTTGAGACAGAAATATTTTGCAACAATTTCCTCGGAAGTGACAGCTATGATGAGCAAATTAATATACCTATTTGTTATGGAAAATGACCTGATGTGGCCGCATTTGGCAGCAGGGGCTGTTGGGGGGGGGGGGGGTGAAATAATCAGAGTCAAAGCGCTGTGGCCAGTGACCACTGTTTCTTACTACATTGCTGTGTAGGTGTGTAGCACAGTACCATAGCCCGTGCTTCGCTTATTGAAAGTGATTGTCTTCACTTGTGTGTAGATGTGTATAAATACAATACCATCGCGCAGGCTCTGCCATTCTGCTATCATTCCAAAACACAATGTTCAAAACAGAATGTATTGATTCATTAACCACCACCATTCTTATCATAGAATTATGATATTGAAAGTGCTTCATTTGGATAAAAGATCATTTTCATGGAGGTTTGGTAAAATCCTGTAAATGTGTGGCCCCAAATTTGACTTCCAAAATAAATGCACTATTCCTAAAAAATCATCTGAAATTCTATTAACATTTGTAACTTTCTCTGTTTCAGACTTCATCTACCATGAAGGGGACACAGCACTTCCATTTTACTCAGAAATGGTACAGAACCACAGGTACTAAAAAATTGGACAAGCACAGTGTCAGTGATGTGAAGAGAATATTATTCTTTCGAGATTTATTCTTCAGCTAGTATCAGACTATTGTGAATTACATCAGAGGACCTTCAAGCAGTGCTCTTTTGAGTATGCTCAATTGCTTATTTTCATGAGTGGTGTTTTGTTTGAGCTGTCAGAGGGTATTTGGTAGTAGCATCAGTGCTCAATTCAGCACCTCTAGGAGAACTGTGTGTCTCAAGTAGTATGGTATGGTCAGTGTTCAATAACAGTGAAGTTTTGGATATTGTGGTCTGCCTTTGATGTTTTATCATCATTTCATTCTCTGGTCCGTTGCAGCACATTAGGTGGGTTGGGGTGAAGGATACGGGATGAGTCACTGGTCAATGGTTTGTTGTTTATTCTATATGCTCCAATAATACTGAAGTATATAGTGTTGAGGGATCTCCTATCCCTTGACCCTATCTGTGGTTGATAGGATTGCCTCCCTTGACACTTGCCGAACCCATCAAGATAGTATAAATAGAGCCAGCATCCAGTGTAAGAAAAGATATACTTATTCGGTACTGATATAACTGTGCAGACTTGGTTTCTCTCTTTCTTTCTCTCTCTCTCTCTCTCTCTTTTTCTCTCTCTTCAAAAACATTCCGTATTTTCAATGCTCATCCTATGGTTGTGTGGCTTTTATTGACTCACGCTTTGGAGGGATAAAAATCCATCGTGTAGCGTGTGACAACACTGTCCATCACTCACATTGTGCCATCCAAGGGGCACACTCTTCAAACAACAGGTGACAAAAAAAAGAGGACCCATTAAACTGCCAATACAATGTAACTGTTGCTTTTGTACCAATTTCCATAAAATTTCAGACAAAGAAAATTCAACTAAAGGAACAACAGATCTGTAGGTATGAAAAAATCAAGTCACGCGTTAATGAATTATCAAGTTTTAAACATTTCAACGAAAATTGAGAAAAGCGCAAAACTTGACATTTTCATTGCAATCAATGATATTGTGTGGAAAAATGAACATTGCAAGATAGACTCAAGGGGAATAAGGTGACGATATGAATCACATGTACAGTATATGCTCAAGATATTGACCCTTTCTTTATAAAAAAAAAGCTTGATTGCTGGGATGGAAATTTTTACAAACACTTTAGCGTCAGGATGAGATTCTACGGACCTCCTGTTGAGCATTGATTTTGAGCTCTTCTATTGTTAGTGGGTGTTCCTTACAATTCATCTTTGAGAAAATTCCAAAATGAAATAATTAATAGGATTCAAGTCTAGGGAAATACAATAACCTTTTATTTCGACCAAACCTCTCTCACAACCATGCGAGGGTCACTCTTGATGGGTGGCTTGTGACCCTATCCCCCAAAACGTCGTGTTGCGTGCGCACTAAAAAATCATAGGGATAACGGAAAATGCAATAACTTCTTTAATACCATTTTTACTGTATCAATCAATCTCTTTAAAACTTTACACAGCCTTGTCCTCTTGACTTGTGCGATGAAATTAATTGAAAAATTAGGAAATTATTCAACTTTCAATGGGTCCTATTTATTTCTGAACACCTTGTATTGTTTAAACTTGATTCTGTGAATGTGCTCTAATCTAAATTGCAATAGCAAATTTCCGTTTGATCAAGCCTTTCATATGCTTCCTGGATTGAAGCATGCATTTATGCAAAGTACCGTGCATTTGTATACATAAATTGTAGAGTAAAAAGTCCATCATAGGACTGTGGTCTGTGGTTTTTGCGGCCGCAAATTTCGGCTGTACCGCAAATTTCCGCAAATTCTGACTCTCACGCAAATTTCCGCAATTTTTACCAAAAAAATTAGAATCTTTTAAATTGGTTCATACAGCCAAATCTAAGGAGACTAGGCCGCTGGTACTGATGTATTCCTAACCCTAAAACACCAACCCTAACCCTAAAACCCAATCCTAACCCTGAAACCCTAACAGAAATGCCCACCGTTCAGGAAAATCCGGATTCGTTCCGGAATTCTAACAGAAAACGATGTCCGTTCCACAAATACGGATTTCT
>JAUKPP010254918.1:0-10198 GCA_032273245.1 Phyllaplysia taylori
TATCTTGCATCGATAAACCCAATGATGTTTTGTAGCGTTACACACGCAACTCACAACACTGCTGGCTAGTGCCGAGGGAAGCGAACATGGCTGGCCCTGCGTCTCTCTCACGCCGCTTGCTTGAGTCACAGTGCGCGTGTCAGTGGCGTGTGTGCAAAGCCTTTGTGTGCAAGGTGTGTACAATACGGCTCTGACTCTGACAATATGGCAACAGGAGGAAAACATGTCATGCTTTCCTTGAAGAGAAAAATTTATCTAATAGTAATAGAGGCACAAAAACAAAAGAATGCTGCGATATTGGGACTGGGGTTATTTCCTTTGAATTCTCCATCTGAAGGCTGTTGCGAACTTCTGATGTAGCAATCCTTTTTCTGGTCCCCCAACGACATCGCTACAAGCGTAGTCGACTGTACACTACACAATGTTACGTTCACGTTTTCCGTCGATGTTGAAGTCGAGCGAACATTGGGAAAATGCAAGGTGGGAGGAATGACTGGGAAGTAGATGACAGAATGTTGTTGATCGAACATGCTCACTCGAAAATTTCCATACTTAAGGAGCCATGGGAGAAGTAATTAAGATTTAGATGGAAATCTTTTGCCAATTGGTTTGGTTACCAGTTTTACGTCCCCTGCAACACTGTAAGGTCATTTAAGAGACTTGCTACTTCGACCCTGCCTGTCAGGGCCAACCCGGGCTGAGAGTGAGAGGGAAAAATCCCAGCAGAAAAAACGCATATTTGTACGCGACTGGGATAGAAGTCGGGTCTACCTCATGATAGGTGCAGAGCCTAGCCATTACACCACAGCGCCGGCTTTGCCTTTGTGATTGCTGCTAGCTCCCTTCTCCCGCATTTTCTGTTTTTAGCTACTGCGGCAGTCTTTGATACATGTCATGTGTGCCCAAATCTCACCTCTCGGTCTTGGACAAAATTCATAGATGATGATGTACTAATAAGAATACAGTAAAAACCTCGTTAAACAGCCAACCATGGGACCATTTGAAAGCTGGCATTATAGAGAGAATGGAGGTACAGTGAGAGCAGAACAAGGGAGGCTATACACATAATGAAATTGAAATGGACAACATGATGAGCTAATTTACGCAGTTAGCCCCCCTTATAGAGCGCCAGGCGCCTCTCCGCTAGGCCACAGAGATGCAGCAAGAGAGGTGGAGCTTATTGCATGCATCGACACACTAGTGAAATGTACACTTTGCTAAGTAAGGCATATAAGTGAGAGTGAGTTTTGTATTACTTTAATAGTTTTGAGCTGGAGGTACAGCGGGCATTATTTACTATTTTTACTTAAGATACCCACCCCATGAAGTACTGGCAGATGGTGGTACAAAGAGAATTATTTCACTGTTTTATAAACAACAGCAAAAAGCAGGCAGTATGTCAGAATGGCAGTAAAACAGGAGGCGGTTTGACGAAGTTTCACTGTTATAGTTTACTCAAGCTTATAGAAGTTTACTGGATTTGAAGTTAGTTGTTTATAGAGGCACCAGCTTCTTTGATAGTTTTAGCCAATTTACCAGAAAGAAGACAAAAACCAACACGATAGTGGTTCTATGGCTTGACAGTGGCAAATGATCAGCTCTCCCTACACAGTTATAGAAGTGTGGTAAATGTTTCCATTTTTCTCAAACAGTAGTGCAAATTTGTCTTCATCAGTGATTAACTGCTCAAACAAATGATCAAATTCACAAGTTTCAAGCTCTCTTTGAATTGGATGAACAGCAAATCGTCTTTGTTGCTCTTTGCCTGGTATCTCTTTGTTTTAACCACAGCAGCATTAAAGGTTATTACAACTTCCTCATGCTATTTAAGCTCTGGGAAAGAACCTTCAGTGATGTCTGTCTGGCGGCAGTGTGAACGGGATATTCAAACGGAAAGCGTCTGTCGGTTGGGGGTGGCCGCTAATTGATATCAGGACTGATTAGGAGCAATTCCCTTATCAAATTCTTAGATCTCTTCGATGATGATTTAAAATTAAATGTTGTTCCCCTGTGTTAAACCTAATAATTACTGAGTACTTATTGATACTGGGCTCTTTCAGTCGATCAGCACTCGAGAATGGCCAATATCGAGTAGTGCTCACCACTACCGTCAGTCTCTGTCCGTCTCTGTTTGTTAGTCTTCAGCGTTAATTTGAACGTAATGTAAGACGGGATTACCATGACTGACGACAACTGATGAAATAATAAGACAAGCAAAAGTTGGCCCTACTAACTATTATTGAAAAAAAAAGTCTGCTCACACAGTACTGTCACTGACACTGACAGTACTGTGTACGGTTCAGTAGGCCCATTATATTGCTAGATCTAGTGATCTATTGAAAATTATATTATTCTTTTTTCAGGAGTCTTCACAAGTCCTGTTGAGTCAGCAAGTGCGTGAAGTAGGTCCCAAGGGTCTGCTGTACATTGGACAAAGGGAAGTCGCTGGAACGAGCCCTGCAGACGGTGAGATTTCTGTACATAAATGCTTCTGCATTGAAATTTGTTGTTGTTATTGAAAACATAGACTTTGAGCTGTTCACTCTTCAAAAGAACTATGTAGCCCAGCTCTGCACCCTGGGATTGGAGATAGAGAACCTTTGTATTGGCCCGTTATTAGTACTAGTACTGCAGAAGTGCAATGCAGTCTCAAGACCTCTATGGACTGGATGACTGCTAAATTCAATCCAAATTGGTAACTTTACTGCCAGTATCGATGCAACATTTTGACATTTCTGGTCACAGCCACAGATTCAAAGACTCAGCCACATGTGTCCCATCATTTTAATCTTGCCCTGGTGTAGCTACTTGTGTGAAACATTGAAATATATAAACTCTAACTTCCTGTAATTTTAATATAGATAGGCGTATGTAACAGTATTGAATTTGTTACTATAGCAAATTATGGACCTCAAAAATTGTTTGTTTTGTGACAGAGGCTTTGTTTTCTTTTGTAATACTATTATACATCAACATGATGCAAGTGCATGCTATGCGTAAACACACACTATAAGCCATCCTTCGCACCATGCTTTTAGGCGGGAACTACCCTATTATAAGCTCACAATGTTCAGTAGGTCAATGGAAAATTTAGATAGATCAAGAGTTATGCTCAGCTTGTCCAAATTTGTGCAAAAAAGAAAGACTTTTGTTTTCAGAGTACACGTAGTACAGGTTTAACCAATATCTCTTTGCAGATGTCATTTCTGTCTTGGGATCTGAGGATGCAACTACATGCCATATAGCAGTTCTCAGGCACTCAGGTATTGTATGTAGAAAATCATTTTTACCCACTGCCATCAGGGTCTTAACTGAGTCCTTATCATATCCATGAATGTACTACTGTAACTTGTGACATGTCTGTACTTGTGCTGTTCTGATCAATGTACTTTGTATTGATGTTGCAATTGTACCCATTTCATTGTCAGATGTAAACCCGTGACAGCAAATTTCCCTCTGGGACAATAAAGGATATTTTATCTTATCTTATCTTTCCGTTCTTTTGTCTTTCGATAGTCATGAACCTGACTCGCTGCTGCAGCTAATACCGATACGATTATTTCTCCACTGTGTCGCTTAATTAGGTTGTTTTTGGATTAGAAACCCCTTACAACATTATAAAGTCATCTAAATTGAAGAGATGGGTCTCGGAATTTTTTGCCCATCTCTGATGGGATGGGGATCGGAGCAATGAAAGTTTTGAAGAATCCAGGAGAACCTTCCAGGATTTGAGCCCAAGATCTCTGCGTTTGTAAGTGTGTGCTTTACCACTAAAGCACAGAAGCCCCGGCTCTCCATTGTGATGGGAGTTTTATTTGAAGCTGTTTATGCCTAATGTGTGTACAGTAAAATCTTGCAAAACTGCCAACCATGGGACCATTAGAAAGCTGGCATTATAGAGAGAATGGCTGTAGAATGAGAGTAGAACAAGGGAGGCTATACACATAGTGGACTATATGATGAGCTAATTTAGGTAGTTATCCCCCCTTATGGTGTGTCACTAGTATGAGGACGAGGTTTCACCGTATATAGGCAGCAGCTTTTCCACTGTTTTAGCCTACTGCATTTTGATCTTGAGTTAGCTCTGAACACAAAATTCATGTTCATGTAACTTAAATAGAAGAGATGGAGATGTGGTGGGGAGTTTTTAAAACACAATTTTTTATTTTTTTTTCAATTGCGGTTTTGTTTTTTACTTCAAACAGAGTGTCAGCTTGGATAATGTTTGGTTGTTGGAAGCTTTGTTCAGAATCGGAGTATAAGCCACCACTCTATGCCAGTAGACTACTCAAAATACAATCTTTTTATTCTTTTTTTTTTTTCTTTTTTTTTTCCATGCCCGATTTTTATTCTTAAATTGTGGTGACATTGACATTGAATTGTTGAATGTTCAGGATATCAAGCGGATTTTGAAAGTTGGTAAATGAAATTAAACAAATAGTAGAGAAACATATGTGCTCAATACAACTGTAAAATGCTAACACCTCTTTGTTCACTGCTCTTCAATATATCATTAATTCGCTATTTGTATTTTGTAATTTTCAGGCTCAGGGGCCACAAGCTTGATCCACTTTGATGGATCTTCTGTTGCTGAAGGACTTGACACAATGGTTTCCATTGTGAAAAAACAAACTGCAGACTTGGCATCAGGGAGGTAAGCCCTCTTGTCAGCATTAAATCTGACATACGAAACCTATTTTTACCTTCATGTGGTGACAGTAGCTTAGTGGTCAGGCTGCCAGAGTCGTAGTCAGAAGATTGCGGGTTCAAGCCCAGCTTGGCCCCGACATTGTGTCCTTGGGAAAGGCATTTTACACAAATTTTCCTGACTTTACCCTGGTGTGAATAGGTACTCCGCTATAGACAGCGAACGATCTTGTCCGCATGTATGTGCTTTGGCGCTTGTAAAACGGCAACTTCCACTGTTTTCTTCCCAGGAAGTTGAAGTCTCTGAATGACTTGGTCTGCTGGGGTAATAATGATTGTAAAGCGCATAGAGCCTGCTTTTAAGTGGGATATGGGCTATATAAATGCAGTCATAATTATCATTATTACCAATACAGCATACGACTTAAACGCTGTGACTTCTATAAAGAAAATGTTTATAGCTACATAGATATATTTGAAATGATAAACATAAGGGAGTTTTCAGACAAAAAGAGACTGCTGGACTTTCAGAACACTCAGCTGCACTACTGTTATGAACACAATGTTTCTTAAATTTTCAACTGTCCGCTAATTTCTATCAAATTTGGAAATATAATTACAGTTGACTCCAACTAAATCAATGTTGCTTAAGTCGATTTTCATGATAAGTCATTTTCTTTTTTCACAGAACCTCCCCCATGCTTTGAATTTTGTTGTAAAGTTCAACCGCTTAAGTTGATATTGACTTATCCGTAATATCTCTTAAGTAGATCTTCATTCTAGGACCCATCCCTTTATTCCACTAGAAACTTTTTCTAAAGCAGGAAAGAGGAGGTATGATTTCTCTTATCAAAGGTTTGGTTTGGTTATTAGTTTTGCGCTGTATCCTCATCTAAGAGACAAGCTACTTCGACCCTGTCTGTCAGGGCCCACCCACTCCGAGAGGGACAAATCCCTGCAGATAAAACACCGATTGTGGCACTTGGGATGGAACTCGGGTCTTCTGAGTGATAGGCGAAGAGCCTATCCATTACACCACGGGTGTAGTGGATCTAGACTTTTAGGCAAGGTGTGAAATAAATACACGCAAATAATTCTTGTGATTCTTGTCACTTGCAGATTTGAGATTCACCTTGTGGGAGGATTTTTGGATCCCAAGAGAAATTCACACGATGTTTCAGATCAAGTCTTAGGTGGGTATTATCATACTTCAGTGTAAAAAAATTGATATATGTGTAACTCCTTTGTTAAAGAAGAAATTCATGTTCCTATTTTTCTATAGAAACTTTTAAAGATCAAAATCTGCTAAATATCAACACTGATATTAATTTGCTATTGAAATCCACACACATACTTAATTTGTTTTGGTTTTTTTGCATATATTGGTGGGTGTTTTAGTGCGGTCTGCTTTTTCTTCTTCTTTCTCTGTGTTGCTATTGTCTTTTCTACTTCCTATTGCTGCAACAAAATTATAAAACCCATATTTTTTAACCCTTGACCATTTTTTTGGCAAACATAGTGTGCCTTAACATGCAGCCAGACCTTCTTTTTAGAAGAGTTAAAATTGATTCCTTTCTCATAGGTTCACCTAAAGAAGAATGAAGAAATAAATTGAATTTGTTTATTTTTATATAAGGCCTTTGGCCCACAATCCACATACAGATAGTCAATACCAATAGACTCTCACAAATGAAGAAAGTATCATCGATTAACACAATTAATGAATACATTACCAAATTCAACAAACAATCTTTCAGATTGCCAACTCGACAAACAATCTTTCAGATTACCAACTTAACAAAACAATCTTTTAGAAGAAGAACAAAGGGAAATGCAAGGAGAGAAAAATCCAATCTAGCCCAAGAAAGGGGAAATTTACGATCAGCTTAGCTTTAACAGCAGTGAATGAGCTAACATTGTAAGGACCAGGCCAGTCAGTTTGCTCTCAGTAATTCATTTAATGTAGAATCTGGTCACTTTTATATGTATCAGCATTTGTATATTTAGGTCTGAGATCAGCATAAACCTCCAAACAGGAAATTTCATAGCACGGATATCACTGTTGTTTTTCCACACAGAGACAACATGTTTAATGGTGGAAAAGAATGCAAATTTAAGGAGAAGTACTGAAGGATTGGTTCATAGGCCAACTTTAAAAGTTATGCTTAGCTTTGTGAAAACCTGAGTTACATTAAGTTACAATGGAGAGTTCATAGATGTGAATTTGTGAAATGTGATCTTACCTTTCTAATTTCTACATATTCATGCTCCTCAGATGCGCTATGCAACCATTGCGAAGACCTTCACCTTGTCACTGCTTGCATTACTCGTACGTATTATAGACATTTTATAATATAACATTAGATTCAACAGAGAGTTGAGATAATCTAAAATCAGCCTCTACAATGATAGTAAGTTATGCGAGATGGCATATCCGAATGAAATGAAAATGTCAAATAAGGTTATGACAGTTAGCAACAGACTCAATAGTCTGACACTTTTTCTGAGGACGGAGAATACTTTTTGTCAGCCATTTACTGAATTTATTTTTAAAAACTGATTTTTTTTTTCAGGAATGGTTGGCAAAAATTTAGGATAATTACTTTCTTTTATAGTAGATACACCCTTCAACTGTAGCTACAGGAGTTTCTGATGAGTAGATGTGTTTGCATTCTGAGCTTCACTGTCTGAAAAAGAAGTTCTTCACTGTGGACACTTAATGGCATTTTTTTTGTGTGCATGTGTGTATAATTTTCTATATCCATGGTGGGATTTGACCGCATGCATAAAGCAAATGTATCTGAGTCAAGCAAGCATTTTAAAACATCTATGATATGTATCCATGGGGTCCTTGGCTCTGTGTTAGTCTTTGAACTGATTAAATTGATTCCTTTTCGTTTATTTCCACTGTTTCTCTTTCAGATTTCAATACAACGTACAAAGAAAGAGGTGTTCCGTTCCCTGTGATATATGGTCTAGGTAAGCAGACAGCCTTCAATGAAGGGAAGTAATTTTAAGATGGGGAAATTTGTCCAAAACTGATGACTTGTCACAAATACCCAGTTTTCATAAAAACTCAAATTTTGAACCTCAGTACCTTTTGTCTTAAAAGAACTGGATTTTTTGTGCCATTTGAATACTTTCATTGAGCAGATTTCTGGGATGAAAATTTTTTTTGTATGTTTTTAGGTTTTATATTTAAGGCAAAAGAAAATGTTGATTTTCTCTCAAGTTCCCAGCATGCAAATACAAAGTCTTGAAATAAATACTGCTCTTCAATTACTGATCACAGACAGTTTCAATCATAAAATGTCAACTGAACGTCTTAATCCACAGGCTGTGATGTAAAAACTGGGGAGATTTTCCGTGCAAAGTTCACAGACAAAGGCCCTGATCAAAGTCTGAGAAGTGCTCGACACTTCACCGGTGGACAAGATGTAAGTCAACAGAGGATAGCAACCATTGATTATCTCATATATATTATTTTACTATCATCATCATTGGGACTTCACTTTCTTGGTAGAGAAAGAATAAAAATCAAGGTTGAATTGCGATAGCACCTGAGTCTTCCACTACAGCAGATGTGGGTTGGGTTTTTTTCCCAAATTTTAAGAACATTTCAAGAAATAAACTCATGTTTGTGTTGCTAGAGAGGTGGCTTGTTTTTGTGTGTTAGCTCTGTTTTTTTATAGTGATGCATTGAGGATTTGCTTCTTTTTTTGTTTTTTGTTTTTTTCATGTGCCCATTCCTATCAAACTGATGCTACCTGATTGATATAATGATGCAGTATGATATTGTAAGTCATTGCACAGTAAATGAATACATCAAGATTTATCTGGTAGATATGATCATTTGCTTTATCGCTACAATAGTTGCAGATGCTTGACAGAGAGAAGAAAGAAAAGTCAAACCAGTTAGCTTTGAAGTTGCTTTAGTTCAATTTGGAATGCAAAAAGCTAGCACAAAGATCTACATTAGAGTATGATCTGTGTTTTTTCTAAGATGTCATGTTTTGAACTTGCCTTTTTTTTTTGCCTGTGATCGCACTTTGAAATTAAAAGTTTACATGCAGACTGTATATATAATTTATCAAGCGGTAAAACACCTATAAAGACTGGCGCCTTCAAACATTTTAGCACTGGCATAATTTTTTGTGTGTTTTCCAAATGAATCTGAATGTTTTTCATGCATAAACCTTTGCCGTGAAACTTTTTTTATGTGAAAATTCTGCTATGCACATCGAGCATTTTGTAGAAAGTGGGAATGTGCTATACAAATGCTATTTATTATTTCTATTCATTGGTAGGTGAGAACTATCTATCAGAGCTTTCTCACATCTCCACAGAACATTGTGATCTACAACCACGAGTCTCACCAGCTTGCGATTGGTCCCTTCAGTTATGACAGACTGCCGCACGCTGATCAGTTTTTGTCTATGCCAAATCATTTAATCCGCAAAGTAAGTTTTGCATTGGGAACTGGAGAATTATTCTTACTCAATTCTTTATGTGAGTTGAATTTTTGGTATTGAATATTTAGTTAGTCAATCACTGTCACATGTCCAAAGAAGTTGGAGATATAAATATATAGAGTAAAACCTCAGTAGTGTGCACTCCAAATGCAAACATCTTGTGTCAGAATGAGTCGTAAGTTGCAGATCCTAAAGTGGAGATAAAAAACCTAGAGTCAATTTGGGTGTTCAGAAGCAGATTTTTTTTTTTTTCAGTATCTGAAACTGTTTTCAGATCTGAATGTCTTAAATATAGATACATGTGGAAATTTGGTCATTTTCTGCCTCGAAACCTTCATAAATATTTGCTTTGCGACAATTGACAAGAGTATATTGTCCAACTATAAAGCTGTTTTTCTCCCCTTTTCTGTTCTAACTTGGGTGTCTGTTTGGGCAACTGTAAACAATCATATATCAGCGTCTAATTGAACTAACAAGATAATTTTTTCCCCATTTGAAAGAGAAACAGATGGGCTTTCTTATGACATCAATAACTCTACAAGGCTAAAATGTGACTTACAACTCATTCGGACTGGTGGTATGACAAATCATTGTATCAGTAGCGTTATTGACGAATTGGCTAGAAACACCCGCACAATTTTTAAAGCCTGGGCACTTTAAAGTTTTTAGGGCAAACGTTCAGAATTAGAAGAGCTCTGAGCCAAGAGTGATTGACTTCTAATTATTTTAATTTTAAATCAGATATTGCAGATTAAACAGCTTAATTCCTTGCGAATAATTTTATGTGAAACATAGGGAAGTTTTCATTTGGCTCTTTTTGACAAAGGTATTGTAATGAACCCCACCCCTGATTCATCAGTTTAGTGTTCATTGAAAGACGAAGAGATGGATAGGAAAACAGGTGGCTCTCCAAATGGAGATAAAGATGCTGGCAACTGTATAAACAACTAACTTTTAACTTTGAGATGTCCCCTTGCCTTATTTTACTTAAAATAGATGTCATTGTGTACTTATTTTGAGATGTTCCCTTGCCTTACTTTACTTAAAATAGATGTCATTGTGTACTTATTTTGAGATGT
>JAUKPP010254929.1:0-12329 GCA_032273245.1 Phyllaplysia taylori
GGCGCGCTTTCTGCGGATCGGCAGATGGTTCTGCGCGATCTTAAGATCGCGCAGATCGGCAGATGGCGCTTGACATCCCCACTGTCCTGACCTGATGCTTCAGCAGAATCAGATTTTTGGTTTTGACAAGTTGGTGGCCATGAGAATTCTAGAGAGAAGATAAAAGAGGGAGAGAAAGAAAATTTTACAGTTTGTTTCTTTTATTGTCTTCCATACAGCATGGTCATGGACATTCCAAAATTCGTGGAGCTCTTCAGAGAGAGGGCAACTGCTCCGTTTTTTGTATTCCAAGTGAGTATTGACATGATACCACTCACTTTATTATTGGTTGGAAAAACCCATCAAGACTTGATGCAAGATGTACTGGACTTGAAAGAGGAAATGAAGGGTTTCAGGGCAAAATTCGATCCAAATCAACTTTGGTGAGAGTAGTGTTTTTATTTCTTTTTCTGTTGCTTGATTTGTGGCTAAGCATTGAGTTTTTGTGAATACATTTGGCTGTAATAAACAAAATAAGAGGTGGGTGGCATTGAAACCTTGCCATATACAACAGTGAATTGTGTATCAACTGTATTACCGAGCTACCTCTGTCATTTTTTAAAGTGGCGTTTGTCGCGTTTTACCCTGAAACCCTTCAAATATGTTATGTTCTCACTTGACACTTCTGGCAGAACTTAGTAACTTTCTTCAAAGTTTAACTCTTGTTTTTTCTTTCTTTTTTGTTAGTTTTATCAAATTGTACCCTGATTTGGTGATTGGTTAAGATCTGTAGATTTTTTTTGTTTGTGGCTTTTTAAAGGTTTATGAGTGTTTGCAATTTTGTTATTTCTATACCGGTGTCTGTGGTATACTGGATAGTCTTTCCACCTATTGTGTAGAGGGCGGTAGTTTGCTAGACTGTAAATGGCACAGAGCTGCCTTTGGGCGAGGGATGTGCTCTTTATAAATGCTGCTATAATATGTTGTTATGATTATTCTTGATAGAAGTTGCGTGACTCATCTCTTGGGTAATTTCTGTTTGTTTGTGTCAGGTGTTTTGTGTGGGGCTGTGGTGCCTGGACGAGTACTGGTACTACTCAGTCTTCACACTCTTCATGCTCATCACCTTTGAGGCCACGCTGGTGCAACAGCAGCTGCGCAATATGGCGGAGATTCGCAAAATGGGTATACAGCCGTACATCATTCAGGTGAGCTCATCGACAACCGAGGGGCTACATTTATACATTGATCTAGCAAGATTCAATTCCAGCTGTACTGATGTTTGTAGTGTTTCGGTTAGGCTCTTCACCCATCACACAGAAGACAGGAGTTTGATCCCGGCACAAACATCCCCATATCTCTGCTAGGATACTGAATTAATTGAGTCCCTCTCAGTCAGCGTTGGTCATGACAGCCAGGGTTGAAGGTGCCAATTTCTCAAATGACCTTACAGTGTTGCAAGAGACATCATTAAGCCAAAACCCAAACAAAACTAATTTCTAGTATTTGATCTGTGGCATAAGACTGCCTTGAATTTGAGATTTTATAAACAGAGCCACTGAATGGAAATGCTTTAGAATTTTTTACGTTCGTATTTCATATTTTTGACTCAAAATCAAGTTTTCCTTGTTCAAGTGTATCGCCGAGCGCAATAAACTTTTCCAAGACATTTTGATTCCGGTTTTCAAGTTCTCGAAAGTCTGGAATATTGCATGTTGACAAAATGGCTTAGTTTGTTTTGGATGTTGTGCAGAGTGCAATGCAATGTTTTAAAACTTGAGAATAAGAAATATTGGTCTCTTAAATATGGTGGTTCTTTTTTCATCAATCTTTTAATGTTTCTTTTTCTTTTTTTCTATATCCTGTGCAGGTTTATAGGAATAGAAAATGGATAAAAATTATGACTGATGAACTCTTACCAGGAGATATTGTCTCAATAGGTAAGTAATTTTGTAACATCCATCAGATTATGACTTCTTCTTTACTTGCCCTTTTTAAAGTTTTGACATGAAAAGTCCTGAATTTAATGTTAGATTGATAATTTGTAAAGGACATTCTTGGAAACCAAATATTTTTCTAAGGAGCAAGAATGGACGTCTTAAGTGAAAGGGGAGAGAACAGCTTTATAGCCGGACAAAGTGTTCTTTGTAGTTGTCTCATAGCAAACATGCCTTGTATGTAACTTTAAAGGTAGAAAGTGATCAAGCTTCATCATGTGTCGATTATAGAAATATTCAGATTTGAAAATAGTTTCTGATGTTACAATAAAAAGCCCATTTACTTCTGGATACCCAAATTGACTTAAGAGTGTGTTTTCTCCACTTTAGGACCTAGGACTTACGACTTATTGGGGCAGATCGCAAGACTTATTGTGTTATGAATAGAACAGACCTTCAATAGATACATATTTTTAGATTGTGATAATTTGTTTGCCTTTATGCTCCAGTTCGGTCTCAAGACGACAAGATTGTACCCTGTGATATGCTGCTGCTTCGGGGACCGTGCATTGTGGATGAATCGATGCTCACAGGGGAGTCAGTGCCTGTGATGAAGGTGAGTGTGTGTGTTTGTATTTGTAACTGTGTGTGTGTGTGCATCGATTCAAAGAACCATAAAGATTTATAGAAATGTTAAACCCCAAGCAAAACTAATAAAAACCCTAACTAATTAAAATATTTTGAGTGAGTGAATGGAAGTGGACAAGAGAGCTTTTGTGCAGGGAATTATCAACTGTTTATGCTGTGGGCTTTTGTGAGTGAGGAGTACGTCGTTAGAGTCATGTTCTCTCAGTTGACCTTACAATGTTGCAAGAGACTTCAAGCCAAAACCCCAACCGGCGTTGTTTAGTAAAAGTTAGGCATAAATGTAGGATGTACACATCTCCATGTCTATGCTACATCCTTGCCTTGTTGACTGTCTGGTGAAGCCACCAACATTTCTCTCATTGATCAATAGGGTATATCTCACATGATCTCATCTCCCTCCAGGAACCAGTGGAGAATCTCGAGCAGGGACGTTACTTAAACATGGGCCAGGATGGCAAGCTACATGTTCTGTACGGGGGGACCAAGGTCGTGCAGCACACATCTCCGAGCAAGACGGGCGCAGGTCTTAAAGGTCAGGCTGTACTCTGTTATAACCAGGGTGACTGCCAGCCCCTTGAATCAAGGGGCCCCCTTGAAAACCCCCTTGAAAATGGAAAAAAAGTCACAAAAACCCTTGAAAATGAAAAAAAATGAGCAAATCCCCCTTGAATGCCCCTTGAAAAAATTATCAGTTCACTTGATGATCTCACTGACAGGCCAGTTGAAACTTTTAAAATATCCTGCTTAGGGACCTTCCCTCACTTCCAATAATAGAAAGTTTTGCTGTTCACTGAGTCTGACCATAATTCCAGACTCCTTCCTTCAAAACAAAGGAATGAGAAAAGGAGGGCTATCACTAGTATTAGTATTACAAAGAATAGGAATCCATCAGTACATGTAGTATCTTTGAGCACTTTCACTTTGATGAAACTAGTATATTTAGCAATTTTATATCAAAGGCCTGTGCGGAGTTCTGATTACAAGAGTGGAAAGCAGTGCTGTTAGGTGGTTTTAGGGGGAGGGTGAGAGAAGACACACGGATTTCCATCTTCAAGCGTACCATGTTTTTGGTGTCTCTTTTTTTATCCCTGGGTACTGGAAATTAGTTCTGAGATTTTGTTAATAGTTCTTGTAAATTTGATGTGTAGCAAAACACATTTTGGGCCATCTGGCTGTGCTCACCCTATGGGTATTATGAGTTTACAGTTGTGATATCAGGGTTTAGTTCAACTTGTTAGCTATTATAAATAAAAAAGAAAGATAAGTTGACACTAATAACGTTGCATTTACCTCAGTAATCTAATCACTCCTGTTAAGATTTTCGAATTTTCAAGAAGAAAAAGTGCTCAGCTTCTGGAGGGCAAGCCTCCCAGACCCCCCTCTTTTTTCCTTCTGCGCTTACTTCCTTTGAGTGGATGTTTGCAACATATAATTTGAAGAGATGTTGATACAAAAAGTGTTTGTGGGTGTGGTGGTGGTGGTGGTGGGGGGTCAAAGGAATTACACTCTGGGCGATAAAAACATTTCCAAAGTAGAAAACTTTTTGAGTGGAATCAGGCCTATTAGAACAGGATGCAGTTATATTTTATCATGGATTTAGTGGGAACATGGCCTTTGACCTCAAGATATTTAATCTTTTTTTTTTTTAAATTGTTGGCGCACCCTTTGAGTCTTAACTGCATGCTGCATAGATTCGAATAAAAAATGTGCTATTTTTAGCACATACTGGGGCTCTTTCAACGCGTAAGTGTGCTAATTCAGCGTGAAAGTGTGCTATTTTAACGCAAAATGCACAGGGCATACGCCCCTTGAAAATGTAAATATGCCCCTTGAAAATTTTTCAAGCTGTCTGGCAGTCACCCTGTATAATTGTAGTGAATGACCATGGCTGCAGTGTGTTTAGTCTTCAATGCTCTCTCATTCAGCAATGCATACAGAAGTTCTCTCTTCTTTTCTTTACCTCTATAGAGTTAGGTATGAGGTGTGTGAGGGTGTAGAGGAGAGGATACTGTTGCACTATCACCCTCACCTTCTGTCCAAATTATTGTGTACACATATCTCTTTTCTTTCATCAACACAAATCTGAGAGTGTTTCCAGCTAACAGAGCTTTTTAGAATCACATGTGAAACAAATTTTGAAGCTTTGGAGTTTGTTTTATTCTTCTTCTTATCGTTTGCGGCAGTTGTACTTGGGGGTTAGGCTCAGTGATGAAGTGGCGGGGTCGGTGAGACTGATATCCTGACATCTTCTGTTAATTTCAAGTCAAGGCAATGTCGTTTTACTAACAGTATTGAGCCAGTAGATTGTACAAGTTGTAATGGGGTGACATTTTCATACCTTTTCATTCTACAGTCGATTGTGGTCGAGTTGATGTCGCCAGGGTAGTAGAAAATAGATCAACTCATCTGAAATTCAACATATTATCTGTATTATAAATGTAAAGTCGAAGAGGGACTTGGACTTGAGAAAATGATTGAATAAACGTTGATGGGAAATCAACCCAAGCAGAGTCAACTGCACTTATGAAGTTACAAGATTTTACAAGATTTTTTCCCTCTCCCCCCCCCCCCCCCAGCTGGTGAGGACGGCTGCATAGCGTACGTGCTGCGACACAGCTTCAACACATCTCAGGGCAAGCTGCTCCGCACCATCCTCTATGGGGTCAAGCGAGTGACAGCCAACAACCTGGAGACCTTTTTCTTCATCATGTTCCTGCTCATCTTTGCTGTCATCGCTGCCGGTTATGTGTGGGTGAAAGGTAATTTGGTTTTGGTTTTCATTCACTTTTACACCTCTTGCAACGCTGCATGGTTTCTTAGAAGGCTGGGACTTTGATGTTAATCTCTGTCTCCCAGTAGGACGGAGGTGAAAGTCATAAAAACCTTTGGAAAACGTTTTTATTCTGGGGCAAGCCCACAGATGCCCCCAGGGGTGAATTGTTTTCCTGAAGTTTGTGAGTGATCAGAGCTCTGGTGTGCTATGCATGTTCTTTAATGTTAATGTGGTGCAAATCTGTTTCCTAGCACCTAAATGACTTTGGATAGTTTTATAATGCTGTACAAACCATGATGAAATAAATTATATAAGATCATCTGTGATGGAAGTATTGCATACACTTTTCCTTGTTAGTCTGTAAATTATACCAGAGTCGTTTGGTACGGTTGATGCTGTTAATATTGTGGGTTTGAAGACTGTGTGTGCATGAAGTGAAAAGAAATTTTTCCTGTAACCATATCACTCGCTATGAAAGTTTCATAATAGTTATGTGAAAAAATGAGCTTTTCTTTTCACTCTGAGCATGTGCCCTTAGGCTCAGACTAGAGCTTCGTTGTTTTAAAAAAATGTTTATTTCCCAAGCCCTTTCCCTACTCTAATGTTAGTAACCTCCCTGTGGGTGAGAGTAGAACAGACTAAAGCTATTATGAGGCAGGTACCAATGATAAAACTTTATGCATTTTTTATCAGGCACGGAGGATCCAAACAGGAACCGCTACAAGCTGTTCTTAGAGTGCACGCTGATCCTGACCTCAGTGGTGCCCCCTGAGCTGCCGATAGAGTTGTCGCTGGCTGTCAACACGTCGCTGCTTGCCCTCACCAAATTGTGTAAGTAACATTCTAGGATGTCTGCTAAAATTTCTAAAAGAGCTGAAATTGTTGGTGTTTTTGTTAAGGGGTGAATCATCGGTTGCATTCTTTGTGGTTCTTGCCGCTTTGCGAATATCCAGCGAAATGTTGGAGTGGATGGTTGAGGGGAATAATCACGTGGTTTCCCATACTTTTACTTCGTATTCTAATACATTGTACTTTTGCAACTTGGCAATGTTTATTGAATACTGTTTTCAAACTGGAGCAAGAGGCTGAGGAAGGGAAGATTTATATTGTCACTCAGCAAAACTTTTGAAGATGGCCAAAATGCAAACAATTAAGTTCTTGCAATATTAAAATGATCTGGCATATGCTGTTGTAATCTGAATTTCCTTAAGCTGATTTATTTATCATAATAATAATTTATTTTATTCATATACATGGTTCTGGCTGTGACCATCAAGTCCCAAGGGGTTTATTGATAGTGGCAGTAAATTTCTTAATGACTGCCGTGCACAGAAATTTTATGTGCATTTGTTTCATTGCAGTTGTGTACTGCACTGAGCCGTTCAGAATTCCATTTGCTGGGAAGATTGACATTTGCTGCTTTGACAAGACGGGGACGCTGACCAGCGACAACCTGGTGGTGGAAGGAATCACTGGACTCAAGTAAGTCGGATAGACTCGAGAAATATGTGTGAGATGTACCGGACCTGTTGAGGCACAGACTAGATTAATATTTTATTGGTCTTTTAAAGAAAAAGCATTATTCTTACATTATGCCGGGTGTTTTTTCTTTAAGAGACCTATAAAATGTTACTTCATCTTGTCTGTTCCTCAAGCCCGGTACTTCTCACACATATTTCTTGTGTCTATCAGACAAGATGAAGTAACATTTTATTGGTCTCTTAAAGAAAAACCATGGTTCTTACATATACTTACGAGCAAACACACACACGTCACATACACACACAGGAATAGGTTTCAGAGTGACAATGCAGTAACTGTGTCACAAACAAAACTCCAACAAACAAGATTAAAAACCTGGAGTAATCAATCAGCATAAATAGTTAAGTGTGATCTGCAAAAGCTTTATTTTTAAGAAAAGTTATGATGCTCTTATACCTGTAAGTGAATTTAAATGGTTTGTTAGGCAGCTTAATGTTTTGCCTAGGACTAGAGAGTTTGATTAAAGGTATTTTTGCAAAATATGTCTTTACAATCAAGGAGTATTTTACTCCAAACGTCCTACAAGCTTAAATATCTTTGTCATCTTGCATTAAAAAATAACTTCTAGCCCTCACTCTGTTGCAAAATCTAACATCTTCACATTCAGGGAGTATTCTCGTATGCCACTCTTGGTCGCCACTGTGCAGCACCTGTGTTAGCTATGGTTGACATGTGTTGTTCAAAGACACACGGCAGTGGTCACCCACTCAGAAGATGCTATCACACAGTATTGCTTGACAATCTTTACTCTTTATCTTATCTTTTAATAGTAGAAAAAGAAAATTAGTTGATATAGCGCCTAAGATCCACTAAAAGTGCTTGATGACATCCCATGCAGAGTATAATGATAAAAAAAGACATTTGTACGTAGCATGGTAAAACATTTGACACCTCTACAGTACATTAAACCTTCTCTCTTTCCTTTTGTCGTTCAGTGGATCAGAAGTGGTGTCACCAGCAGACGCGCCACTGGAGACGACCCAGGTGTTGGCCACCTGCCACTCCCTCGTCCAGCTGGAGTCGGAGTTGGTCGGGGATCCCCTGGAGAAGGCCACGCTAAAGTTTGTTGACTGGACTCTAACTAAAGGTGAGATGTAGACAGAGGAAGAAAAGACATAGAAACGATTATGCAACTCTTAGTGACTGAGCGGATGATGGGAGTGGCTGCCAGTCACCCCACTTGTACCAGTTATGAGACACGTTGTAGGAACAAAAGTCGATGCACTGAGCTTCTAAATACTCAAATCTTGTTTGCAACTGTTAGTAACATAAAAAGCGGAATCTTAGTTGATAGCAAAACAAATTATGATACGCCCTTATTGTTCAACTGAAAAATCCCAGTCATAAAAAGTTACTATGAAATTCGGTGCAAGCTATGAATCATGGTCTAAATGGCACCCCACGTGCTTGTTGTTTGGAGGTTCTAATTTTCATTAAATTTTCGGGATTTTATTAAAAAACTGTCTAGACAATTGTTATTTGAGTCTAGACATTGTGTTGTTTTCCCATACAGTTGTCCATGACTCCTGCAGACAGATCTGTGAAAATCTATCACTGTGTTTGGCCCACCTGGGTGTTTCACATGCACATACACATTGCAACAACACAAAATTATAAAATAAGACTTAGATGGTCATCCTCACATCCTCTTTCTTCACTTCAGGTTTTGAATGCAGCAAATCCATGATCTTCTTCTTCCTGATTGCCGATATATCCAGGGGGGATAATCAACTTTGTTTCCTCTTTCTTCCCAACCAGGTGAGACGGTGGTTCCCCAGAAACGGAAAACCCATGGCTTGAAGATCTACCACCGCTTCCACTTTCAGAGCTCGCTCAAGCGCATGTCGGTCATCGTGGGTCACACTCCGCTGGGCAGCACCGAGGTGAACTACATGGCGGCGGTCAAGGGAGCACCTGAGACCCTCAAATCTATGGTTAGTGCAGGCCGTCGTTGGGAATGAGGATATGTTTTTTTGTGTTTTTTTCAATTATTTTCAGTGAAAGAACAGTTAATGTTTTTGGCATTGTTAGTTGTGTCAATTAATTACTTTTGTTTGGAAATGCAGCTTAAAAATTTTATTCCATATTTTCATAAATATTTGTAGCATCCCTGGTTTGTGACCTGCGTCTGATGTAGTGTTTAGACCCGTCGCTGTTGATGTAGAGGATGGGAATTCAAGACTCACGTTTACTTTTGATTTGTGCATCTCTCCAATGAAAGGGCATTGACCTGTGGTCCCAGTTATTGAAGATTTGCCCAAGACATATTTTATTGTTTTGAGGAAACGGGCAAAATCAGTTTTATTTATCAACATGAAAAGCTCTCATTTCAATAAGCCTTCTATCATACATGGTATTATTAGAAACATATTATAGATGAGTTTTTCCAAAGAGTGTTGTTGGTAAAGTAAGACCCATTGACCTTATCCAAACAATAAGCTGAAATTAATTAAAATTGACTAGGGCAAATCTGGCAATGCAATATAAGATATAGCCACAAGCTAGAGTACGAATTCATGGATTTTTTATGTTGACAGTTTCAAAGCCTGCCATCCTACTATGACGATGTCTACCTCAAAATGGCTCGGCGGGGAGCCCGAGTGTTGGCGCTGGGCTACAAGCGACTCGGCTCTCTCTCACATCAGCAGGTATGTTTGGACTATGCAGTGGGGCAGATGAAATGTATGATAATTGTCATTTGGCCACAAAGCTTCTCTTCCTGTGAAGATCTGTTAGTTACTGTCAAAAAAGAAAAAGAGTAGGAAGTGCGAGGAAAATTTAAATTCTTCAATCATAATTTTTATATCGTATTGTAAAGATTGATAAGAAAATCTAGGACGAATGAGTAGCTGCAATAAAAGTAAGATTTATGGAGCTGTTTATTATTAAAATTGACTGCATTTATATAGCGCATATCCCCGCTTAAAAACCAGGCTCTAGGCGCTTTACAATCAATTGTTAATCATAAGTGCGTAAGACATGTATGGTGTGGCATGAAAACGTCGGTTATGATGTTTGGAAATCAAGACATAGAACTTCTAAGAGAAACAACTTCCTGAGAAGTTAATGACGACATTGGATCCAACTCTATAGTGACTTATCAGCTTGGTCTTAAAGTGATAAGTTTTTTTAACAAAGACATGGTTGCTGTGATGTTGTTCTTGTACCTGCTACTATAGTTATTATTCCCCTTGAAACTTAATCTTTTACGTTTTTTTTCTCTTTTCCTTTGCCTTTCCCCACAGCTGCGGGAAATGTCGAGAGACCAGGTTGAGAAGGAGTTGGAGTTTGCTGGCTTTGTCATCATCTCTTGCCCTCTCAAGACGGACTCGAAGGCCGCTATGAAAGAAATTGTCAATGCTTCCCATCATGTGAGTCCATTTCTTTCTTATCATATTATAGTATAGTGAGTGAATGTTTTTTTCTAATCCTAAAGTATAGCCAGGTGAGAAAGTACGCTTTTAACATTTTGGTATATCTGAACGTATGTTGATGTTATCATGTCAGTTGTACCTCTCAGTGAGTGGTTGTTGGGTGGCTGCTCGGAAGTCTTGATGTGCTGTCCCTACTTCTTTCCAAGACTACAATCTAAATCTACTCCTTGGGTTTTGAACTATGAATAGTTGAAAACGAAAAAAAACCTTCAGATTTCTTTCATGGTCTTACTTTTTGGGAAATTTTTTTCAGCATTTTTTGTTTTTGTTTTTTCATCTCTCTCTATTTCATTCCATGTGTGGCTTTTCCTCCTCCATACAGGTTGCAATGATCACCGGAGACAACCCACTGACCGCCTGCCACGTGGCCAAGGAACTGCGCATGACCCGTAAAGAGAGCACACTGATCTTGTTGCCGCCCAACGACCTTGGTGAGTTGTGCTCCGTTCGCTGGCTATTGTAACAGAGACTCGTGACTCTGTTTGCCCAATTTTGGCACCGAAATGACCTTAGTGTTGATGGAGCCGTAAAACCGTAAACATACAAAAGAAATTGCCTGAGTCGTTTTTAAGCATTTTGACCATATTGTTTTTTTATATCCCTAGGTCATATTTATCGCTCTTTAAAGATACTTGTAAATAATATAGCTTTCTCTTTGGGCAAATGGGGATTAAATGTAGCCAACCTGGGCTGAGAGGGACGACCACAGCAGAAAAATGCAGACAGTCGGCACATGGGAACGAATTCTGGTCTTACGCATAATGTTGATTATGCTGCACATCTTCAACAAAACCAACAAATCTCTTCCTCAGCTGATGAATGGCACTGGCAGTCGATTGATGATAAAACCATTCTGAAAGCCAAGCCGGCCAATGTGAAAAAGGAACTACTGAGTGCATATGACCTTTGCCTCACAGGGGAGGTAAGTTTGATGGACGGTCATTTTTTGGTTTTGGTTAACGACCCATGCAATACTGTAAGGTCATTGACGAGGCGGGACCTCCGAATTTTATGTCCATCTTCGATAGGACAGGTGTAGGAGCCATGACAACTCTGAAAAAATCCCGGTGAACCTTCCCGAATTCGAACCCATGACCTGCTCATCTGTAGGTGGGTGGACTAACGCTTGGCCAACGGTGCCCCCATGGACAGCCTTAAGATCATTATGTGTATTTGGTTTACTCAGAATTGAAGAGCAGTTTTTTAATATTTGGTATTTGTATTCTGGAAACTATTGTTTTACTAGTTTTTACTTGTTCTACCAATTTTTTTCTTGCCACTGAAATGACCTCACTGTGTTGATAGTGCTGTGAAAGTCTAAAAAAAAGAAATGTGACATAGAGGTGTCGATTTTCCCAGATAAATCATAAATCCAGATTTGTGGACCAATGATGTGTCTATCCTAAGTAATTTATCAGCTCATATGCTGTATGGAATATCTGGGTCTCATATGTTTTCTTCAGCTGGCACGTCTAAGTTATGAGAGTTATCAAGCACTAGGTTTGGAACTCACTGTCATATAACTGGCGTCTGGGGGGTAATGGTTAGACCCTTTGCCTATCTTGCTGAAAACACGAGTTCGGTCCCACATACGGACGAGCAATTTACATTTTCCTGCTGGGACAAGACAGTGCCCGTTTCAGCCCGGGTTGGCCCTGACAGGCAGGGTCGACGTAGCCTGTTTTTTGAATGACCTTTCAGTGTTGTAAGGGACATAAAAAACTGGTAACAATACCAGACCAAACGTCCATATAGATTTTAGAAGCTTTCACATGATGATTTGCTTTTGCTCTGTCCCCAGGCCTTGACCTACCTACAGGCGGAGAACACCAAGTATTTCCATCTCTTGTTGGCAAATACCAAAGTCTTTGCTCGTGTGGCCCCGAAGCAGAAGGTGAGGAGTTTGAATCTACTTTGTTCTGTTGATTCTGTGTGGATGGTCGGTTTCAATTTGTTCTGGCTTTAGGGGAGAGGAGATGAGGGGAGGGGGGGGGGGGGGGGGCTGCATTTGGCAAT
>JAUKPP010254940.1:0-12329 GCA_032273245.1 Phyllaplysia taylori
AGGGTCGAAGTAGCCCGTCTCTTAAATGACCTTACAGTGTTGCAGGGGACGTAAAACTGGTAACCAAACCAAGAGAGAATACATAAAGGGTCCTGATCCCAGGTTCAACCTCTTTTCCTGTCTTAAGAAGAAGGGCTATCAATTCTCATAGTAGGCTGCATGCACGCATGAGTGTTTGGAGTTCAAGTCAGTGCGTCGGTTTTTTTTGTGTGGCTTGGTTACCAGTTTTACGTCCACTACAACACTGTAAGGTCATTTAAGAGACGAGCTACTTCGACCCTGCCTGTCAGAGCCAGCCCGGGCTGAGAAGGGAAAAGTCCCAGCAGAAAAAAAACCCAGATGGTCCACGATCGGGGTCGAATCGGGGTCTTCCGCATAACAGGCGAAGAGCCTAACCATTACATCACAGCGTCGGGAAAAGTTGCGAGGTGCACTCGTGCCGACCACGTCTTGAACGCGTGTCTATTGTTTCGTTTCTCAGTGGAATCTATTAAACTATTATCTATTTGTGGTGGCTCAAATTTTGCTATTCATAAAAAGATGTATTGTGTCCTGAGACAGGGAATTTGCTCTGTTGCCACGTGAAACGCCCCGTAGCAACAGTGCATTACGAGCATGGCCACAACCAAGCGCGGCCTCCCATTGACACTGCTTTTCTTGGCCGCGCTTCGATTGCACCGTGAGCACTGCTAACATGGATTACGTCACGAGGACGCCGGGCACGCTACGATGCGAATCACATAAACCATATATATATTCTCTGGTTTCACTGGCGCTGTGGTGTAATGGAGGCTCTTCACCTTTCATGCGGCAGACCCGAGTTCGATCCCGGCCGCGGAAGATCTGAGGGTTTTGTTTTTCTGCTGGGATTTTTCCCTTCTCAGAATCTCAGCACGGGTTGGCCCTGACAGTGACAGGCAGGGTCGAAGTAGCCTGTCTCTTAACTAACCTTACTGTTTTGCAGGGTACAAAACTGTGACCCAACCAGCCTAACCAAATTAACTAAGTTTTGACTCTGATGAATCCTGCATCACAGCGAAAAATAATCTCTAAAAGCAAACAAAGAACCCTCTTCTAATTTCTAAACATGCGCGGGCACACACACACGTACACACACACACACACACACACACACACACACACACACACACACACACACACACAAACACACACACACATGGCTTGTGCATGGAAATAAACTTGCTCTTGTGTGGGTAAGAGAAGGGTTCAGAGAGAGAGTCGAGAAAAAAAGGCCGTTAAGTTAATTGCTACTTCATGATTATCGCATAAAAAGATTACGTTAAAAACAAATGAGTATTTCAAAAGCATAGATTTTAAGATTAAAGCGAATTTGCGTCATTCATCGTTGGCATAAGCTCTTTCGACTTGAGCACGTAAGGAGAGGCTCAGACGGAGAAAGAGGGTTAGGGGAGAGAGTTGCACAGATAAAAAGAGGGATGAAGGAGAGACAACGGGAAAAGGAGAAAGATGAAGAGGGAGAGAGGGTGACAGAGTGAGAGGGGAAGAGAGATGGAAAAGGAAAAAGAGAACATAGATAGACAGAAACGGGGAAAGAGATAAAGCTTGTTTGTTTGTTTGGGTTTTACGGTTCCGTCGACTCTGTAAGCTCATTTCGACGTCGAGAAATGAATTAGGATGGAATTAATTTTTAATTTTGCCAGGGTGGCGGCATAATGGGTCTACTCTTTTCCATTTTCAACCACCAAGGGATCTTTAACGTACGCAAAGTGTACACAGGGCCTCGGAGATTTTTTGTCCTTTCCAGAGAAGACTAGATGTTAGATCTTACCTACCCTAAGGTCAGGATGGCTTAAAGAGAAGGGGGAGACAAGGAATAAGAGAAGGGGAACAGTGTAAGCAGAAGAGAGCAGACGAGAGGATACTCGGAAGAGAGGGAGGAGAGCAAGTCAGAGACAGAATCAGAGAGCGAAGTTGAAAGAGTAGACAAGGTAGAGAAGACGGAGAAATAAATTTGGGGAGTAAAATGCCTGCACTGCCTTGGGATCGAAGCCGGGAAGTAGAGAAAGAACGAAAGTTAGAGACACAGAGAGAGAGAGAGAGAGAGAGAGAGAAAGAAAGGAGAAAACAGAGAAAGAGGGAGAGCGACAGAGATGTAGAGACCGGCGCGGCTGTGGTGTAATGGTTAAGTTTTTCGCCTATCATGCAGAAGGCCCGACTTCGATCCCGGTCGCAACAATCTGCATTTTTTTCTGCTGGGATTTTTTCAATCACAGCCCCGGTTGGCCCTGACAGGCAGGGTCGAAGTAGCCCGTCTCTTAAATGACCTTACAGTGTTGCAGGGGACGTAAAGCTTGTAACCAAACGAAGCCAGAGATGTAGACAGACGGGTAGAGAGATAAGTGAGGGAGAGAGAGAGAGAGAGCAAGAGAGGAAAAGAGAGTGCAAGATATGTGGATAGACAGACAAGGAGAAAGAGAAAGGAGAAAGAGAAGGTGGACTGTTATCTTGCTCAATGCCAGCAGACGTCGTTGCCTGTCGTTTCAATGGCTGGAGTGACTGCCCTTTGTCCTGCTCAGTGAGACAGCCTCTGTTGTCAGAGCTGGGGAAATACATGTAGCTGTTTTCAGACATCCGGTTCGATAACTGAACCGATCAGGAAACTTTGAAAATCCGAAACTATTCCCAATTTTTTTCTTTCTTCTCTTTTTTTTTTTTTTTCGACGACCGTTTGCACTTAATGGAATAAATTGTTTTCGGTTCCAGAACTACCAACTCTTTTCACACGATAAAACTAACACAACGTTTACCTCCTGATGCGATTTCTAAAAGAATAGTGAATGTGATGAACTTCATTCCGACAATTTCAAACAGAAATAGGTTTTTTAAAGTCTACATTTTGACAGACTTGACGGATTTTATACAAAATTTCGACACTGAAATAATTGCATTTAACCTTTATATCACCATTGAAATGGAAAACAACCGACCAATAACTCATATCGTTCTCTCTCTGTCTTTGCTGATTAGCAGTTCATTTACAGTATCCATTGTGTCAAAAGCCAGGTTTCGCTGCAGGAGGAGACGCGGTGCTTTTGTTGAGAGCCAAAATCGTGACAAGCACGTTAGTTGTTTGATGAGCAAGAGTGAGGATTACCGCTATTCTTTAGCCACCTCCTGTGATGCTATTTAAGGCCGTTCGTACCAGGAAGAACTGCCCTTGAATATGATACCATAATAACATTGTGCTACATATTTATTAATTAAACGGACGATCTGGGGGGGGGGGGGGTTCTGCTGGGATTTTTTTCCCTCTCAGTCCGGGTTGGCCCTGACAGGCAGGGTCGAAGTAGCACGTCTCTAAAATTACCTTCCAGTGTTGCAGGGGACGTAAAACTGGTAACCAAACCAAACCTAAACGGATTAAAGGTTGGGTCAAATAGGATATTTTGGCTAGCTATCTTCCTATGCCAAGAAGGCAAGAGAGTAGTCTGAATTCCACTATTACTGTGTCTTAAGTGAATTGAAAGTTTAGATTTTAGTCTGGTTTCTGGGCCTTTTTCAAAGGCTTTGAATAAACGGTTCGACCCGTCTGTCCTCCCTTTTTCCGTGTGTCAGTCTGTCTGGCCTCAGCCGGCGAACTGAGTGATCACTCCGGAACTCAAGTCAGGGGGCGCTGTCTGTTACTTTCTCTGTGCGTCCAGTACTCTTCCCTTCTCTCTATCTCTCTCTTCTTCTCTGTATTTTTCTCTTCTTCTCTATATCTCTCCCTTTCTCTCTCACGCACGGTCTTTGTGTCTATATCCTTCTCTTTTTCTCTCCATGCTTATACTGGTAACAAAGACTGGTGTCTTTATAAAAGAATGTCTCAATCTGTCTTCAATCTAGCTTGAAATCTCAATTAATTTGTTTATCTTGTCTGTCTATCTACCACTTTGTCAGTCTATCAGTCCATTCATGTGTCTGTCTACCAATAGCTCAGTCTATCTTTTTGATTGTAAATCTGTCTACCTATCTATCCATATAGCTATCTATCTTTCTATAAGATGTCTCGCCTTCTTCTCCTTCTCCTCTTCCTCATCTCCCTAATTCTCATCCTCCCTTCTTATCTCCACTAGCATGCTTATTTATGTTCATTTTCTTCTTCTTTTTTTATGTCTGTTAGTTGTTGTTGGGTTTTCTTTTTTCTTTTTTTTCTTTTTTAGAAATGTTATGTTGTATAATATATCATGTCCATGTTTCCTTTACTTCTCATTTTTCTGCTTGCTTACCCTCGAGTTGGCCAATTTCAAAATGTCTCCTCTTGTGTATTCATGGCTTCTCCGATCCGATGTTCTCGTGTATTTATGACAACGTTTTACTACTTCACCCGAGCTGTCGTGCCAAAAGCTATGGATTTCATTTTGCCGTTGCTGTCTTGAAAGCGGAATCGTTTTAAAAATGGAAATAGATTAAGAAAAAACTTGTGAAACCTCAGCAAACGAAAGAGTACATATTCCTGGGCTCCGCCATCTTGGGTATTGAATCAAGCACCGTCGCTTGAGAATTTGGGAATTCGTTAGACCACAAAGAGAGCCCCTCAAGAGTATGCTAGGTGTAGAGTCGTTTGAGAAAATCTGGATAACGAAGAATCACTATTTGCAAATCACATTCTAATCGAATCTTCGCATTCCATTGTAAAAAAAAACTTAAGGTTCTGCCCCTGTAAAGTCGTTCTCCGGAAGAAAAACAAGCCAAAACCCAACTCTTAATGTGATTCCTTAAAAATATATTCGCGGATATAAATATGAGTCAGGAAAAGCATATTTAAAATAGTTGTGCTCACGAACGACGCAGGCGAAAATAGAGTCAAGATTCGGAATTCGATAAATATGTATGTGCATGTATATATATGGTAAGTTAAGTGTCAACTCGCGTCATGAGCCTTTTAAAGTTGTAGCAAGAGGCAAGAAGAGCATATATCTGGCGCATGCATTAACAAGATGTCACAAATTTCCTGTAAAAAGGACAAATAAAGATTATCTTATCTTATCTTATCTTACAACACACAAAAAAACAGACAAGGAAATGGCTCTGCAACAGAAAAGTTGCAAAGAGACATTCCGAGAAATGCAATGGATGTTGGTTTGGTTTAATTTGGTTACCAGTTTTACGTCCTCTGCAACACTGTAAGGTCAATTAAGAGACGGACCACTTTGACCTTGCCTGTCAGGGCCAACCCGGGCTGAGAGGGACCTTGTCCCAGCAGAAAAAACGGAGATATGCTCGATCAAACAAACTGCCCCACGTGGGCCTCGAACTCACGCCCTCTACGTAATAGGCGAAGAGCCTAACCATTACACCACAACGCCGGTTGTGGATGTTGTGACATGAATAAAACGTGCAAGTAGAAATAATGGTCGCAAAGCACGACCGCAATGCAACTACAGATATACAACATCATTTTTCGTGAGTACTTGTCTACATCGGTGTTACATTAAGTTGTGCTTTGTGGTCATTATGACAAAACAACAAACGTGTGCATAATGCTTTCAGGATACAGTTAAACCTGTCTAAGACGACCACCCAATGTCGAGAAAAAAAAGTGGTCGTTTTAGACAGGTGGTCGTCTTAGAGAGGTAAAATATATAGAAAAAATGTAATTTGGGAGTCGGTGGAAAGTAGTCGTTAGTGCAGGTGGTCGTATTGAGCAGGTGGTCGCTTGGGCAGGTTCAATTGTAAATCGAAAATCCAAATAACCAATTCGAATCTCCCCCACCCTGCTCTTAAGACGGCCTTCTCCCGGGCTAGAAATCAGAAAGGAAAGTTTACACTGATCGCCCCGTTGACTGGATTAGATTTGAATTACGAGATGCCACATTCCCCTCGACGTCTCCATTTACTTCCATATTTCTCAGGGGAGCTCACTTGTCACTCACCCGCTCAGTTCCTCTTATCGAGTTTCAAGTTGTCCGCTCTTGGTTTCGAGTTGTTTTGTTTGGTTTTTTGCAATTTATTTAGGGTTCGGCTTGTTTTTTGGAACGTGCTATTTTAGGGGGTTTTGGGGGAGGAGGTTTTGGAGGCCCATGTATGGTCAATAGGGCGTTTGTTGTTTTGTTGTTGTTGTTCTTGTTGTTGTTGATGTTGTTGTTGTTTGTTGTTGTTTATTTGTCTTTATTCGTGATGCTGAATGAATGGGCAAAGTCGTCCATCTTGAAAAACGTATTTTTGTTAATTCTCATTTTTATCAATAATCATGACTTAGGTCCTTTTACAATTTCTAAATTTAAAACTGATGAATTGGCACCTTAAAGAAACATACATGAGTCATTACTAAATTCACGTACCAATTCACTCTCAAAAGTTGTTGTTGTTGTTGTTGTTGTTGTTGTTGTTGTTGTTGTTGTTGATTTGTTTCTTGGGGGCGAAAAGGGGAAGGTTCGGTTGTTGTTGGGGTTGTTATTTTTTTGTTTCTTTATTAAAGTTTCACCGCTCCTAGTAAAAAGTAAAGTGTCTCATTGAGACGAACTTACGGTAGACTGACTGAAGTGCAACCCTCTGACACAACAGTGGTCCGTGCACTGCTAGAGGATTGGTAGACAGAAATAGGTCTGCGCATGACCGGACAATATGGCGGAAGGAAGTCGGGCACCAATCTCTCCTCGTCAACACCCATCAATCAGCGCGAATGAGTGCGGAGCGAGACACCGGCCTGGGTTTCTTCACCAGATCAATGCTTCACGCAGACGTGAATGGTGTAAGGCTGGGTGTAAATGGAACTAGTGAAGAGGACTGGATCAAGTTTGCTGCTTGAGACTTAAAGAAAAGAAAAAGAAAAAGAGAAATAAAGATATCATTTTCTATTAGACTCATGTCTGAGTGATATGAAGAGAGATTAAGAGCCTTTTTGGCTGCAGCACATCAGGGGGAACTTGAAGTTATGATATTATCCTTTTAACGGATTTTAGTTGGTTTATGTGTTGGGATTTCACGGCGCTTTTGAAAACATAAGGCTATGTCTGTAGGTCTGAGTGCTACCCTGTTTTTGGAGCATCGGGCTCTGAACAGTAGAAGAAAAGAAAGGGAACGAAAGAAGGAAGATGATGGGGACGATGGACAAAAGAGGATTTTAAACATCCACTCTAAAGTTTGAGGCGTATTTCTAACATGCCTTTCTTAGCTGTCATTTTCTTCCCTTTGTTGGGCGGCAGACCTACTTACAATACATTCAGGCTCGTGTGATTTGGGGGGGGGGGAGGCGAAGAGCTTTTTCAACGACGTCGAGGATGACAGTAGGCTGTAGACTCGGTACATTTAGAGAACAATTGTCAGCGGCGTCTGTGATGTAATCGTTAGGCTCTTCACCTATCGTGTAGAGAACAGGAGTTCGATCCCCACGTTGGGCGATCATCTCCGTCTCTCTGCTGGGATATTGTGTCCCTCTCAGCCCGATATGGCCCTGAAAGAGAGAGCTGAAGTACCCCGCCTCCAAAATTACCTTATATTGATATTGGAGCGTGAAAGCAAAAGCACACGAAGTAGACGTGTGCGAATCCAGATAGTTTGGATTCGAGTCCGAATCCGAGATAGAAAACTACTCGTCCGAATCCGAGGAAGAAAACTACTCGTCCGAATCCGAGGAAGAAAACTACTCGTCCGAATCCGAGGAAGAAAACTACTCGTCCAAATCCGAGGAAGAAAACTACTCGTCCGAATCCGAGGAAGAAAACTACTCGTCCGAATTCGAGGAAGAAAACTACTCGTCCGAATCCGAGGAAGAAAACTACTCGTCCGAATCCGAGGAAGAAAACTACTCGAGTGGATACCCGAGTAATTATAATTACTCGAATCCTGATTGCTAGCTAATCCGTTCCTTTTTTTCCCTTTTTTCACAGCAAATAAGACGCACAATATCACAATATATCGTATCTGCAAAAACTGCTTTTCTATTACCTGCCCTACGCAGTCCAACATCCCCAAAAATCCAAAGAATAGTTATTGTCTCCCACTTCCCATCCCTCTCCTCTTCTTTTCACTTCAATCTCGATCCAACCGGCGCTGTGGTGTAATGGTTAGGCTCTTCGCCTGTCATGCGGAAGACCCCGGTTCGATCCCCTATCGCGGACGACCTGGGTTTTTTTCTGTTGAGATTTTTCCCCCTCAGTCCGGGTTGGCCCTGACAGGCAGGGTCGAAGTAGCCCGTCTTTTAAATGACCTTACAGTGTTGCAGGGGACTTAAAACTGGTAGCCAAACCAATCTCGATCCTCCATTCAGCAGACACAAGCCAGCTCGTTGTCCTCTGGGAGGGGTCAAGATAAGCGAGCTGGTCCCCTGGAACACAACTGACCACCCACGACCACTTTACGGAAATTGAAAAAATTGACCAGAGCAGAGCGGAAACCCCAGTTTTCATATTATTATTATTTCTCCGAATCCCCGATTTCCCCCGGCGCTTAGCTCGAGTTTTCTGTTGCAGTTAGTCTTGTACAGAGACTTGGTTTTTCTAGATTCCCATATATTGATCTGGATTATCTATTTCGAATTGGAGGCTCTAGTGGACTAAAGGTAGTTATGTCTGCGTCTCATGCCAATGGTCGTGGGTTCGAACCCAGGACGGGGCCGGCATGTTATCCCCAAATAGATTTTTTCTTTTTTTCTTTCTCTTCTTCTTCTCTTTCTATGCCTTGTCTATTCTTTCCACTAATTTTCTTACTCTTCCGCTCACTCTCTCTTTTGTTTCCTCCGACTCCCTTCTACTCTTGTCGTCTGACTTGCTTCTCTTCTCTTCTCTTCTCTTCTCCCTTGTCTACTCCTTCTCTTTCAACCACACGTTTGATCTTCTTAGGGTAGGTACGATCATAACAACTAGCCTTCTCGGATAAGAAAAGGAGGAAGAAAAAGATAAGGACGAAAAATCTTGGAGACCCCGTGTGCACGGTTGAAAAAAATGCTTCCCTCTGATAGTCCTGAGTGCCGAAATGACCTTATAGACTGTAACCAAACCAAACAAAACATGTTTTGAATTTTTTGGATATTCAAATACTTATCCGAAATCATGAGAGGAGGTGGTGGTGGTGGTGGTGGTGGTGGTGGGGGGGGGGGGTTGGTGGTAGTAGTAGTGGTGGTGGTGGTGGTGGTGGTGGTGGTAGTGGTAGTGGTGATGGGGGGTTGTGGTGGTAGTAGTAGTGGTGGTAGTGGTGGGGGTGGTGGTGGTAGTAGTAGTAGTAATGGTTGTGGTGGGGTTGGAATAATTTCCTACAGGAAACAGTTCCTCATCCGTATGAGCGTTTCCTTCCGAGGTCAAGGCATTTGAACTGATGCTGCTATGAAACCATCATGACGTTAGAATCTGTGAGAGTATTTAAAATATACCAGATAAAGTAGCCTATTAGGGCTCTGTGGGCTGCATTCATAAATGAAAAATTGAAATATTAGTAGAGAAAAAGCAGGCTTCAACTCATCGGCATATTCGCACAGGGGCAAATGGTCAACTATGATTTTGTTGTCATTCATCCCTCAAGGGAACGTCCTTAGAATTCTTCTGCCTAGGGCTCATAAATCTTTGCCACCCTTTGTTCATTCTGAATTTCTACTTAAACCCAACCAGAACCACGCTGTGTTGCCCCAAATACTCGTCCGGTGTCTTCCCTGATACTCAGTGGCACAGAGACCCAGGATTTACATCAAAAACCTCTCCACATGATCTCTTCCGCCCCTCCCTCTCTCTCTCTCTCTCTCTCTCTCTCTCTCTCTCTCTCTCTGCCCGTCCATCTCTTCTACCATAATTCAATATCCCCTCCTCCTGTGTGTCACCACCCCTCTCCCATCACATTCCCCTTTCTTGCCTACAAAATCTCGCTTCCCTCTGATAGTCCTGAGTTGTTCCCCCTGACTCAAAAGGTCAGGACTTCCTGTGTCCAGCGGTTCCGGCCACACTCGGTCAGATATTGCGTCCCTTGTTTCATTTACCCGCGCAGTTACTTGGAAACTCTTAGGAGAAAAGTTGTGGGATAATAAATCGGCGTTTAGGCCCATCCCATCCCGCCCCATTCCGCGCCATCCCATTCGATTCCACCCATCCCACCCACCCCTAATATACAAAGCATAAGCGTAATCATACACAAACTCACTTACTTGCGCACAAAAACTCATGACGAATTCATAAGGCCGCGCGTCCACTGACATGTTTCGTCAGTTGCAGGCCAAGCTCATATGTACATATCATATATAGATGAGCCTGGCCTGCAACTGACAAAACATGTCAGTGGACGCTCGGCCTTAAGGTGACTGGGTTTGAGTTTAGAGAACTCGCAGCTGCCAAAACCATTTTTGGTTACCACTTTTACGTCTCTCGCGACACTTTAAGGTCATGTAAGAGATCGTCTACTTCGACCCTGCCTGCCAGGGCCAACTCGGGCTGAGGTGGAAATCCCGACGGAAAAAATGGAGATTGTCCATCCGCGGGATCAAACTCAGATCCTCTGTGTGGCAGGTGAGGAGCCTCACCGTTACACGACAGACGTCGGTGAATGGGCTCGAGTTTAGTGAGTGCGCATTTGCCAAGACCTTGGTCATCTGTGCAAGAGAACTGCTCCTGTGGCCACATGCATTAAACCCACGTAGACTTTGTTGGTCGTGCGGGCTAGCATGTCGTAACTGCTACACCTTAGTGAATTTTAGGCGAGTTTGGCATGCATGAAAGTTCGCGGCTGCGCACGGTGTAAGTCTCGTTAGAAGAACTCACCCGCTTGCGAAAGTTTGTGGCCGACATACACCGGGTGTAAGGGAATTTGCACACGGTATAGACTTACGAGTGTTTCGTGCATCCGAAGTTATCTTTAACACCTAGGTGCAGCGTTCTACGCAGTCGAAAAGTCGTACACCTAGCTTGATGCATACGGCCACTGGTGAAGTGACCGGCGTCTGTGGTGTAATTTTAGCCTCTTTGCCTATCACGCAGAGGATGTGACTTCGAGGCCCAGGTGGGGCAAGTTGTTTGACCGAGTATATTCAGTGTCCCCCTATGCCCGGGTCGGCCAAGACAGGCGGCTTCGAAGTAGTCCGTCTGTTAAATAGCCATACAGTATTGCAAGAGATGTTAAGCCAAACACAAAACCAAACCAGTTGGATGATAATAAAGAAAGGAACTGAGAATAAGAGATGCGGAGAGAGAAAGAGGAGAATGCGGCGAGAGGATAGAAATGGAGATAAGGGAGAGTGATAAGAGAAACAGGAGGAGACGGCAGGAAGAGAATTGAAGCGAGAGAGGGTGGGGAAAAGAAAGTAAGAAAAAAGGGGGAGAGAGACATTGAGAGTGAGAGAAAATCAGAGTGAATGTCATCCAATAAAAATTAGACAATCCAGATGTTGGCGCTTTTAGTCTGTCAATTGTAATTTGTTATGAAAAGTCTGCTTTAACGCGAAAAACTGTTGGTCGCCTTTTGATTACGAGATATAATTTTAAATCCAAAGTAAAAGTGTGATGCTGTGATTTGGGACTAGCTCACCCCCCCCCCCCCTCCTTCCCAAATAAAAAGAAATAAAATACAGTGAGCGCCTTCCCCAATGTTGTTTTCGTGAAACTCTTATATCATGTGAATACTTGCAGATACTACAACCAAAGGAGCAGACATGCAGTTTTATTTTCCCTCTGTAATAAAGGGAGCCTTCATTGTATTATTCTGAAATGGCTGTATCCTGTTGTATGGCATCTCACAGCGGTATCGGTGTCGGCGGGGTTTGGAAGTTGGGCAGAAGAGGCGGGCGAAAACAATCAAACCGGAAGAGCTTATCAAAATCTGACGTCATCGAATAGAAGAACGATGTCGGGGCCATCGTAAAATGGCCATCAAGCAGGGCCACCCATCACTGAGCTTATCTTGTTTTCCTCATTTCTTCGATACCACTTCGAATATTGATGAAGTCTGGTCCTAATACACGAAGACATTTTTATTGAGGCTCGCCTTTATGAATGGGCAAGTACACTCTATGGAGTATGTCATCCATTCAGCTCAGTCTGATTTTATTTTTCCGACGCTGGAAAAACAAAGTATTTTTCAAGTTGAAAACATAAACGCTTCTCTTTTCCATGCTTGAAAACATCAAATAATCTGTAGACGCATCCATGTGGGTGAAGATAGGTAACTAAACTGGAAACGATTATCCTACAAACGGAAGGTGCCTGTAAATGGCCTTGTCATTAAGGAATAATTGATTGACGCCGCTCGCGATATTGACTGAATAACATCAAGAGATATTCTAAAAGCAGAAAATTTGCACAAAAAATAGCAAAGGCAGAAGGAGTATGTTTACTGCTCTCATTCATCCGAATTTCACCACGGGGAGGAATAAAGTTGTTTGGGGGGGGGGT
>JAUKPP010254951.1:0-12326 GCA_032273245.1 Phyllaplysia taylori
CATAACAATATACAGTTATCACATGTTAATGGCAACGTAGAATTACAGGTGTTGACATAGTAAGCTTTCTATAGATAATCTAGTCAGAATCTAGACTAGGTATATAATTATAGGCTACCTCTCTGAGACTGAGACTGAGACTCTCTACTCTAGGAGGCCCACTGCCACTCATCATACTGACTGAGTGACACTGACAGTAGTGACAGTGTGGTGAGTTCTGTTGTCACTGTCACTACTGTCAGTGTCAGTAGAGTGTCACTGTCAGTCCTGAGTGATGATTGATAATTGATAGACTGCTGTCACTACTGAGTTGCAACGCCTGGTTACTGACTCAGTGACTGTTCCTGTTACCCGAGGCTCAATCCCCTGAGTTATGTATCTTTTGCATTCCAAATCTCGCCCAGCTCCCTTTCTCGCCCACCCAATGGGAATTTAGTGTTAAATCATGTATTCCTACGCAATCCTAGGTGGGCAAAAACTGGAGCAAGCTATATATATGTATATGATATGGGAGTTACTTAAGGCTACGGGAGTAAGAATAAGTTAATACAGAGTGGAGTTAGAATTGGAGGCTACCTCTAGTAGTGGCAGCAGTGGGAACTAGAAGAATCTAAGCAGTACCCAAAGAAAGAAAAGGGTCATGAGTCTTGGAGGGGGGTGGGGTGTCTGTTTGGAATTCATCCTGTTTGAGTTGGAGAAAAGGGCCACATCAAGTAGATGTAGTATAGACTAAACTTAAAGAGTGCCAATGTGGCCCGATAACAAACAACAACAATGTGGGCTAGAGTTGGGATTGGACTCGACAAAGTTTTTTATTGTATTGTATTGGCCTGGTTTACCTTGCCCCTAGATTTGATTAATCTTACAAATTAAGGATTCTGAGTCGAAAGGGTAGGTAGCATGGGTGAAAATTTGGAGGCACTGCCGGTTTTTCAACATCAACAGATGTAGGTCTGCTGGGATTTTTTAAACTGAGGCCGGCATGTACATGTGTAAAAACCTGCAACTACCCACATGCAAAATAAAAACTTTTCTTTTTTTGTGTGTGTTTTGTTGTCTTTGCCATCTTTTCTTCCCGCACAATGACTTTCATTTTTTTTTAAATTCCCACCCAACCAACCTCTCTTCAGGTTTTTTTTTTTTTTGAACTTTCACCCATGATAGGTAGGAGTAGGAGCAGCCTATGTGTAGTATAGTTGAGCTGAGTAAGATCTTGAGATTTTTTTCCTTTAAAATTTCATTTGACTTGTTCTTGTACTTTGTTTTTTGTACATTTTGGCTCTTGATTTCCAAGTCCAGGATTTTTCTCTGACCTGCCGTGCCCATCTTTTATTTTTTAAAGATTAAATACGGTAACACACTTCATACACATATCTTTGGCTCTAGGAAGTCATAAACCTGATCATGTTTTTAATTTTTTATTTCCAGCAAGAGGGCTCTTTGTGTGCACAGCATTGCTTGAATGCACTTCTCCAGAACCAGTACTTTAGTGCTGTGGACCTGGCACAGATAGGGACAAGACTGGATGAGAGGGAGCGAGACAGAATGGCTGAGGGAGGTGTTGCTACTAATGAGTATCAGAGGTTTATAGAGGTATGACTACTATTTCCTGACCAGTCTGATGTACATTGTACTAGGAAAGCAGAATTGTTGAGAAACAGTTGAGAATTCTCTTCCTGTTTTTGTTTTTTTCTTGAAACAAGTGCAGTATAATCCGCTTATATCGACATGGCTTGGGAAGAGGATTTGAGGTCGATGTATAAAAATGTCGATAAATAAAGATATTGAGCTAAAGAGGAAAAAACAAGGGGAGGTCAGCAATGTGCGTGAAGATGTGAAGCTAAGATGAAGGTTTACACAACTACACAGTGACACAAGAGAGGCGGGAGATTTTGAGTACCTGTACCAAAACTGATCAGCACGAGGCACACACTACACAGTACACCGGCACAAACTTTGTGTGACATCCTTGTAAGGCCTGTTTATGTCCGTTTGCTGGGGAAAATGGAAAGGCGAGGCACTGACCGTGGCACTTGCCAGCCGCTGATGAATGGGATGGGGAGTGGGGGTACAGAGGTGATGCCACGGCTTGAGACACGTACGTCTGTGAGGTACTGTACTGTGTGGGATAAGATTACTCTGTCTTAAGCCTGGTGTGTCGATATAATAGTACTTCGGGGGTATGTGGACTAGTGAAGAACGAATGTGTTGACCGTTAGCGTGACACTTTTCCCCAGTTATGTTTGTGGGATTCACAAGGTACCCATAAGAAGTATGTCGATAAAGCAGAGAAGGCCGAAAAAAAGTTGATATAAGAGGAATTGTTCAGTAAAGATATTGAAGGAGAAAAATTTGGGAATATATAAAACATGTCGCTAAATCTGCTGTCGATATAAGTGGATTATACTGTATATTTTAACAAACATGTTCATGCTCAACATTTTCAAAACATTTCCTAAATTAGATCTCACAGAAAACTTTACTCTCATCAAAAGTTGAAATGTACTCACACATGCTTGTTGCCCTGGAAAGTTGTTAGGCTGCTGCAATGGTCAGAGAGGATTGAATATTTCAAAGAATGGGTTGAGTTGAGGGCTCAAGTAGACTACCATGTTTTCTCAGTAGAGCTTTACTGGGGGAATCCACTTCATGGAATTGAGCTTTGAATGAATAGCAGCAACACATTCAGTGAAAGACAGAACCGTTTGTAGGTATCAAAAAGTGACCATTACTCCTTAATGTGGTAGTGAAGTTTTGCAACAAAACCTTTCTAAAAATATAATGATAATGTTTCTAACACCTTAAAATATGTTTTACATGTTTCAGCAACCATCCAACAATTATGATGACAGTGGTTTCTTCTCCGTTCAAGTCATCAGCGAAGCCCTCTCAGTGTGGTCATTAGATATGGAGCTATATAACAGTCAGAATCCTGTTGCAGTGCAGGCAAGAGAAGATCCCACGTACGTTTTGCTATTTTGTGTTCGAGTGTGACTTTTTATCAGTGCACATTATGACACAGAATTGTTGATGGTTTTTCAACCGATAAGTTTTCACTGCGATTTTTTTTAAATTTGTATTCCAATACCACCAGTCCATTTAATTCCATATTACAGGGTGAATTGTAAAAAAAAAAAATGTTGCAAGTAAAACAATTGTCAGCTCAAAAGTCATTCATCATCATTTCCCCCTTGACAACAGATGGCCCATCACAGCATCTTAAACTGACCAGTGTCTGCAGTATTGCTCACCTCTTTTTTATGACCTAACATGTATTGCAAGGGCCATAACCACAAAACCAACATCAACTTCTTAAATCGCATATGTGTCCCCGCATGCAACCTGATAGCACAGCAGTACCTTAATACTGCTTAAATGTCTCTTTATCATTGTTTTGATATTCTTTGCATAATATTGATAAGCATTGAAATTGCATGGACTGTTTACCTTGAGCTTACTTTACTTTACTTTCATGATCCATCAACTATCTGAGCTCAAGCCCTTTGGTCTACCATTGGACTTAAAATCTAATTCAAGTACTGCTTTTTATCTTAGAAAATATTTTTTTATCAGCACTGTGGTGTAATGGCCTGGCTCCAAGCCTATCATTAGAAGAAACCCGAGTACAATCCTGCTTGCGGAGGAGCTGGAATTTCTTTCCCTGTAAGCCCGGGTTGGCCCTGACAGGCAGGGTCAAAGTAGTGCATCTCTTATTTATGACCTTACAGTGCTGCAGGAGATGCAAAACTGATACCGCATGAAAGAAAATATTTTTGGACTTGTATTAAGGGTTTTGCCATACAGCCACATTTATACCACACATCAAACGTTGCTTTTATTTTATTTGTGCAGGCAGATGACAGCTTTCATTTGCAACTACCATCAGCACTGGTTTTGTGTTCGCAAACTTGGAGAGCAGTGGTTCAATCTCAACAGTTTATTGTCTGGTCCAGAGTTGATTTCAAATACATATCTTGCTCTCTTCCTCACACAACTACAACAAGAAGGTATGTGAGCATTTTGTGGGAAGACTTACACAGGGTGATTCAGAGTGAATGACCTGATTTTATGATGCAATATTTTGATAAGGACAATCAATGAAAAACTCAAGATAAGTCACAAGTATTGTACTCAACACCAAGTTTTATTTTCTGTCTTACAAGTGTTCAATGTAGCCACCAGCAGCAGCACGGGCAACGTCAGATTGAAAAAATTCATCCCTGCCATGTAAAGGTATCTGGGATAAATTCTCTAAATCACATTGATGTTACTGGTGGTTGCCACATTGAACACTTGTAAGACAAGAAATAAAACTTGGTTTAAGTACAATACTTGTGACTTATCTTAAGTTTTCTGTTGCTTTTCTTTTTCAAAATCTTTCGTAATAAAATCCAATCATTCATTTTGAATCACTGTACATTAGGAAGTTGTACAGTGAACCTCAGATACATCAAGATCATTGGAATTAGCCCATGATTCTTCTTGAATACGAGGTCCTCTTAGGTCTGAGGTTGGTCTAGTAATTGTGGCAAAGAGGAGGCATTGGATGGCATTATGGGCATTCTCATGGAGATTAAATGGTACTAGTGTATTGTATTGATTCCATCATTTAGTGCTTAACACTTTGTAGTCACTTGGGGCATATCTGCGCCGGCCTAGATTTGCCCATCGGGTCACTCAGCGCATATATGCGTCAGACCTGGGAAGCCCTGTTGCGTCACAGCTGGCTGCGCATGACCAGTAGGGTTCTTTGTCCTTCTGCCTGTGTGACTACAAAGTGTTTAGAAACTCACTACTATTAGTGTTATTATTATTATTGTTATTATATTATCATAGCAATGTTCATAAGTCAGAATCTTGTAGTGTGATTGATTATTTATGGAACATGGTAAAAAAAAATTATTGTTTTTTTGTATCATCATTTTATTCAATTTTTTCTTTTTAAATTTTTATTGCTTTCTCATCTTATTTTCCCTAAAAACAGGATACTCCATATTTATTATCACTGGATCCTTACCTTCGTGTGAAGCTGATCAATTGCTGCGACTTATGCCTGCTGTGCAGACTGTAAAACCACGACTACTGACAGAGAAAGAAAGTGGTTCAGGTGCTGCTGTAGGGGCAGACGAGGAAGAGGATGATGCACTCAGGGAAGCTTTGCGGGTCAGCAAGGAGATGATCGAAAATGACGACAGTGCTTTACAGAAAGCTCTTCAGATGAGCATCGAAGGTATAGAACATTTGTGAGCCATATCAGAATTCATTGTGGTGTGCCTTGAAATACAAGTATTTTTTCCTTTCATTTTGTTTTTCTCCATGGTCTTTGAAATTGGAGAAGCTACTCAACAGCACCTTCTTGAGACGAGGATAGAAAAGGTTTAGTATTGCTACATTAATTAAAGACTCTTTAATTGTTCTTTTGTAATTTAGTTTTGTCTTGAAATGCTTTTCCTTTTGTTTGATTTTTCTTAATACACATGTAGATGTGAGGTAATCTTTTCTAGATTGTTTGTTCCTTGTTTTGGAGGAAGAATCATGTTGAAACTTGTGGTTACACATAATTGCACTCACTACTTCGGTAGTCTTCCAATTTGAATTTTAGTACAAATTTTTAACTGTACAAATAAGTGAAGCTTCATTTCTTGCTGCCATTTAATTTCTATATTTTTCAGTACACATTTAAGTTGTTGCCAATCGGGAACTTATATGGGTTATTCACCCTTCAAGTAGTCTTAACAACCCTCAGACCATAGCGTAACTCCATACCCATTATAAACATGTAAGAAAATTTGCACACAATGTTTTGGCCATAAATATTATTGACTACCCTTTTCTTGTTAAATTAGCATCCTTCATTGTGATGGAGTAAGTAAAGTTCTCACAGGGAGCATTTAGTTTCTAGTCACCATGTAATAGGCACATAGCAACATCACATGGAGTGACTCCGTAACTTTTGGTATTGTTCTGAGACTGCAGTTTTAGTTTTTGTTTCATTGTTTCAGGCTATCATATGGATCCAGCCTTCTCAAACTTCTCTACACCTCAAACAAGTTCAGCCAGTGGAGTGAAACCTTCCTCACACTCGGAGGAACAAGGAGCTGCGTCCTCCAGCAAGAACCTTCCACCGTCACAAGAGGAACTGCGGCAGAAAAGACTGGCATTTCTCCAAAAACAGTCTGGGGGAGCAGAGCAGGTTCAGGGATCAAGTGGCATCGAGCCTGGGGATAAATCTGGGAATTCAACAACAGATACCGGGCAAGGTGGGGAAGGTAAGTCAGCTCCTTATTTCTACAGACAAATGGGAAAAATTATCCTTTAATCTTGATTTGTCATAACATAACCTAGGTATCTGAAAGGAAGCTAACAACTGTACTAACCATTGATGAGTCCTCATCATGGGGTAAAGCTCGCCGGAAAATGCCGTCATGTCGGGTTTTGAAACTTCACCAGGTTATCTGCCGGCTTGAGTGAACATGAAGAATAGCTTACCAACAAAAGGGAATGATTGTGTGGTGCTCTCAAGTGATAAATTTCGAGCCACTGTGTTTCATTTCGGCAGGGAAGCCTTCCCATTTTTAAACTGCCGGTCGCAGAGTTGAACAAAAGAAATGAGGTATCGAGCATTAAGTATTACACTGGAGTCTTTTTGCCGGTTTCCATTCATTCGAAATTTTGATTTCTGGTTTAGGCCCATTAACTTACTTTCATCCATGGTCCTCATAAATGATCCTATTTTTTCCGCCCCTTCTTGTCTTGCTGTTACTGTTTACCGTGTAGATCATGAACCAAAGGGCTAGAGTTCTCTTATTATTATATCACTGTACAGTACTGAAGGTTTAGATTCCTATAGAGGTATGTGAGAATGAGGGGATTGGTTTTATTTAGTTTGATTACCATTTTTAGATGCATTGAAACATTTTAAGGTCATTTATTCATTTATAAGGGACGGGCTACTTGGACCCTGCCTGTTGGGGCCAACCTGGGACTGAAAGTGAAAAAAATCCTCGTGGAAAAAAAATGCAGATCATCTGCACTCGGGTCTTCTGCATGACAGGCGAAGAGCCTAACCATTACACCACAGCTTCCAGTGAATGAGGGGAATCACTGTACTGGTGTATTTATCTTGGTGGACGAGTATGAATTGAAGATGTTTTTTATCCTGATAATATTCTGTAATTTGCGTAGCAGTAGCATGTTTTATAACAATCAACCTTAGTGTTCCTTTAGTAATATGTAATCTGGGTTTGTTTTTTGCCAATATCACTCCCTAATCCCTCGTATACTGCAATTGCTTCATGCTCAGTGTATCTGAAGCAGAAAAATATAGAAATAGGAGCTATGGGGTAAAAAAGTCCTGTGAATATATTTCTAGTTTTTTCGCTTTTACATGTCCTATCAAAATTAGAATTTTAGTTTTAGTATTGTTTATAACCTACCATAAATTTTTAAGCAGTGCATTCATGATTTAGGCCAAATCAAATGTCTACAATGTTGTATGCTTACTTTTCTGGTAATCAATATATAGAGAAATTTTAATTAGTCTTTCATGCAAAACTTATTTTCTGCCTGTATGAAAACAAATTTTGTGAATATGGTGTTGGTTTTCTTCCTCAGAATTGTCAGAGGAGGAGCTTTTGCAAAGGGCCATTGCAATGTCTATGCAGCAAAGTTGATGGATAGACAGTGCAACAACAGCTTTGTTTATTTTCTGAAACTGTGATAGATGTCAGTCCTCACCGAGCTCTGGCTTCTAATGACTACTGGTGTAGGAAGTCCCTTACATGGAGAGTGCTGAGTCAAAGTCATAGAAAAGCCTTGTGGTGGCTTATGACAACTTTGGGCCACTTGTCTCTCTCTCACTCTCATACGCAGACACAATGTTCTCACTCAAATACACTCATCGATGGCTGGGGGCAAAAAGTAGGCAAGAACCAATTTTCGAAAAATTGCTTTTTCCGTTGATATCGACACCAAAGTAATCGGACATGTTGTGTCAAAATATGAGCTCCCTATGATTAAAAGAACTGAGGTTGCAAAATATCGTCGGGGCATCATTGCTACGGTCACAAGAAAGATTTTTGGCTCTCCTGTAAAATTGCAAAATGGCGCTTGCTGACTTGTTGCCCCCAGCCGTCGTCATGTGCACAAACTGAAGCTTAATTTTTCAACATATTATTTAGACATGCTTTGACATTGCACCCCTTTTTTTTTTATTTGTCCTTTGTTATGATTTATGTCTTTACATTTTTTTAAAAACAAATATACATCAGAAACAAGACAAAAGAAATGTACAGCTGTCTTTGTGAAGAGGTTACAAAACTCCAAGAAAAAATTTAGAGAGGTGTTGAGTCAACATCTTGTCAGGATCTCTCTACACCCAAAACATCTTGCAAAATTCGCTTCAACATTTCATTACTTTATGAAGCAGACATTAGCAACTGCTTATATTTTCACCCTTCGTGTTAAGTAATTTTTCGTTAAACATATGTTGCATCTCTCTCTCTCTCTCTCTCTCTCTCATTTGCTGAATCTGAAACCCTGCCACAATACTCTTCATTGGTGATAGTGTGAATTTCTGTACTGGTCACATTAATCCACGATCTCTTTCTTCACCAATTTGATCAATATCACTGTGTTTGATTTTTATTTGGGCGGAGATACAAGAGCTTAGGTGTAGTGGGATGTTTAGATTTTACAGGATGAGTAAAAAACAATAGGTTCCTGCATTTTTTCCAGATTTGGTTTCACAGTCGAAAGATTTTTTTTAAAAACTTCACATATTGTAAGTGCACTCAAACGGAAATGTTCCTTATAAGCGCACATTTTTAAGAAATGTGTTGGCTTCTAAATTTTGTATTACCATTACCAAACTGTACAAAATTTTCGGGAATATTTTCTGCCCACCGTCATTTTCTAAATGCAAGGTTTCATAAGAATCCATTGGAAAATGGAGAAACATGGGAAAAAACCAGGCCATTGTTGTTGTTTGTTTTGGCTCACATTGTATCATCTTTATGACAAGAGACTTTGGACAGAAGGGACATATTATTTGTGGGCACTGAAATCTCTTTCCATCTCTGTTATTTTGACTGTCAGAACAAAATGGGTTGGTTGAAAATGGAAAGTCTCGAGTTTTTATGATGTAATGTTAAATAATGCCTACTTAACAGAGATATATTGTGATCATGCAACTATTGTATTGAATTTTGCATTGATTATAAATCATCAGGTAAAATCTTGAGCTGTCAGTGACTTGTTTGCAAACACCATAGGGCTTTGTCTCATGCCAGAGAGTTATTTTTCATGTCTTTTAGTTGGGTATATATAGATCAGACATAAGAGAAATTATAGAGTTATTTCACCCGGCATCAACCACAGTTAAGATGTTTTAGTTTCAGACTTTCTCACTCTGGACTTTGCTCATTCTAGATTTGAGCACAAAAAATGCCAGATCAAATTCAGGTGATTGTCATGATTATGGCATCTTAGTCCTTGATACAGTATTGCATAAAACCTCATTTATTTTCCCTTGTTCATTTATGAAAAAAGTGATCTTGGTGTTTCACTCAAACTTGAAAGAGAGGCTTTACTCACATGATGCGTATTCTGTAGTGCTTCAGAGTTGACAGCTGCCACAATTTTATCAGAAGTTTCAAGAATTTTACGAAGACAATCTCCCACCCACAGGAAAAAGAAAGAATTTTCACAATTGTTTTTACTCTTTGTGCTGGTAAGATTAAAACATTGATGATATTTTTCTCGGCTGTGGGGGTCATTGCCATTACCGGTACTATTCATTTGTGTCAATGACTGGGTTCAGTAACAAATTTCTTTCAGCATACATTCTAGCCAATTGTGTATGCCTCTTTCAGTTAATAGCATTATCTTCTGTGTATACTGGGCGGGCACACTCTTGAAGGTCTAAATATTTTGTCAGTTTATCTCAAACCATACGGCTCCTGAAAAATACCATTTTTCTGAATCGCCATAATACATGTATTATTACGAGCAGTAGGATTTTATGTATGATTGTTGGGTTGATTTCAAAAGTCTATCAGTGGCTTTACTTTGATTTACGTTTGCAACAGTAGTAAAAATCTGAAAGTCAAAGCTTTTTTTGTTCGTGATTGCCATGTCAACGTGCTGTCATATAGCAAGATGACCCTGTCCACTCCTGTCCCACAAAGTTATACACAACCCTAAACATACAGATCAGGATCTAGATAAAAAGGGATGTTTGACTTATTGTTCAGTCTTGGTGCTATTCCCTCTCAGTGTTATTCATAAAGTCTGTGAGACCGTGTAACTTTCACATTGAACATTATGAGAGAGATGTGTCATGAGTGTGTTTCATAATAATTTCATTTAACAACGTTGCTTTTGAGGCTACCTCAGACAGAACAAGCTTTAGGATTGTAGCATTATTATTGTAGCCTGAAGCCTTGTTCTTTGCTGCACTGGTGAAACTGGAGGGGTCCCTGTGTAAAGAGAAAAATGTAGAGAGAGGAAGAGGATGCTTGCCTCCTTTCTCCTTAGTAAAGTCTACTCATGCTGAACTCACTTCAGTTAAGTTAATCATTATCTTAAGTCCCAGCCCTCCTCTTCCCCTTTACAAAAATTAAACTTGGGATGAATTTATCTATTTTTCACTTCCCCATTGACACCGGCTCATCCGTAGTCAACTGAATTATAACTTGCAGGTTTCGCTCAGAAGGTACATGTAGGAAACAGCTTTTCATTACACAAATACAATATTTTGTTAGAAGAGGCCACTGTGCGAAGGGCTGGTATACAAAAACAAACGCCATTTTCAGATTTTTATAAAGTAATGCCAGCACACAGTACTGGTGGGATAGCTGTACACTTCAACTACTAAAGGACTGTTTTAGGGCAATGACAGCTATAAGACCCCTCTTTAGAAACTCCTCCTCAAAAGAGATTTTTTGTTTAACATAGGGCCTTGAATTACAAAAGGCCTTTTTTTTTTTTATCAATAATTTTTGTATTGAAACCCTCTAGGGCTTTATTTTTCCGAAGATAACAATGCCCAAATGTCAACTTCACCATTCAATTATTGCCACAATTGGCTCTTATTTTTAATTCAATAGTCATCATGCTATTCCTATGTTAAGTAACCTTAGGTACCCTGAAGTTCTGTCAACAGAGATTTACTGAACTTCCCTCCCTAGACTCCACTTACTAGAATTTACACAATGGTGCTTTTTGTTACTTTTTCTCTGTTGATTTCCATGGAAAGAATGCAACAGTTTACACAATACAGCTGACTTTTCGTTGTTAGCCAAGGTTATGAATGATTCCCAAATTTGAATTGCGTTTTTCTTTTTTTGTTTCTTTATCACCCATCTCAGCTGGAGATGGTCACTCTAGATACAAGTTTGCGAGTCCTAAGCTAAACTTTGAAAATTGAGCCCATTAAAATTTGGGGCACACAAATTTGAGATTTGTTTTAATTCTAACGAAGATATGTGTTGTATTTGACTCTGTTTACATGTTTCTGTTTACTTTTATACCTTGATTATTGTGTCAGGCAAATTGACGTTGACCAGCCACAATTTTTATTTGACACAAGTGCAATGAATATAGATTGTGAGGGCTAGGCAAATTTCATCTTTGATAAACGGCCATCAAATGAAAGTGATAGAAAAGATGTATTACATTTACATACATGACATTTATTGCTTCTCTAGAGAAGCTAAAGTGAGTCGTCTGTCCATTCTTAATTTCAGATGCTATCACTGATTCCAATGTGAATAAAGCTCTATGAGCGTTGTTCTCGATATTTGCCTTGTCCTTTCTTTGTTCATTTTATGTAGTATGTAGTAATGATGAATTCGTTACCAAAAATGTATAAAAAAAAAAACTAACTTAAAAAGAACCCACAGAGATACAGTCGACTCCGGATAAGTCGTTGTCCTCGGGGGAGACAGAAAAGCATCTACTTATCGGGAAGATCGACATATCCAGCTATGAAGGCTGTGTCCGATTTTGTTTACCATTGACATCGACCTGGCCGGAGTAAAACTGTTGTTTATAGCGATCTTTGTTTTTCATTATGGTTGACACGGTGTTCGGCAATGCTGAATTCCTCAGTGACAACTTTCTGCTTTTTTCCACTCTCAACGGCTTCGATGAGCTCTATTTTGCATTTGAGGGGCAAGATCGTCACTTTACTTCCATTTCCAGCCATGATGTTTTAGTTTTATGTACCATAACTTGACAGCGCACGAAATAGTGAAGGAAACTATTCGACTCGATGTGTGGTAGCGAAGTGAGTAGAGCAATCGGTTTGCGCTGGGTATCGTGCG
>JAUKPP010254963.1:0-12326 GCA_032273245.1 Phyllaplysia taylori
ACACAACGTCGGGCCCGAGTTGGGATTCGAACCCGCAACCTTCCGATTACGAGTCCGGCAGCCTAACCACTAGACCATCGACGCCACTCTTTCTGCTGGAATTTCCCTGTGTCCTGATGGGTGGGATCGAAGTAACCCGTCTCTTAAATGACCTTAACATGTTGCAAGGGACGTATCACTAAATGCAAACCAAACCTGCAACACTAAGCATTATGCAAAAGTAATATTTTCTTTAAGAGACAGGTTCTCCAAGGCCAAATGCCAATCTCTGAAAAGATGGTATTCTCAGCCATAAAATATCAAGAAAAAGTTCTCGAGTGTGTCAAGTCACGGCTTTGTTGTTAATGAATTAATGGTGGAATGCATTTGCATATCCCACCTCGAAAGCAGGGTGTATGCACTTCACAATCTTTTATTACCCCCACGGACCGACGTCATTCAGAAATCTTCTGCCTCTAAACTATGCAAGCACTCAAAGACCAACATACCGACAAAATATTTCGCTGTCAACAGCTGGGTGGACATTCACACCTGAGTGAAGATAGGAATAATTCGTGTAAAAACCCTTTTCCAACGTCGGGTCCGGGCTTGGATTTGAACCCAAGACCTTATGATTACGAGTCCGTCAGCCTAACCATTAGAGATTGATTTCAGTTTTGGCTGGTTGAATCCAGGCACCCTTTCGTTCTTATGGGGACGCTAACTTCTCCGTCACAGTGATACTTTTGTTTCTTTGATTAGGGTTTTACGACTCCATCGACTCTATGAGGTAGTTTCAGCGTCCAACCCATCACGGTGAAATATTTAATATTATCAATTTAAAAGGAGGAACAAGTGGACTGTGAAAAAGGTATTAGAAGAGTGAGAGAAAATCAAAGGGGAAGAGAACGAGAAGGAGAGAAAAGGAGAGGGAAAGAGTAGTGTAGAGGGTTTAAGTTGATCGAAGTTATTTATTTACATTTTGGTTTGGTTTGATTACCAGTTTAACGCCCCTTGAAACACTGTATGGTCATTTAAGAGACGAGCTATTTTGGCCCTGCCTGTCAGAACCCACCCGAGCCGAGAGGAAAAACATCTCAGCAGAAGAAAAAAACCCAGATCATCTGCGCTCGGGATCGAACTCGGGTCTTTCACATAACAGTGGAAGAGCCTAACCATCACACTTACTTATTTACAGAGCGCCCGCTTATTTAACTGTTTCAGCATATGGAGAAAGAGAAATGAGGAGAGAGAGAAGGGAGGGAGAGACACAGCGGAAGTGAAAGGAAAAAGAATGAGAAAGAGAGGGAAAAATGGGAGAAAGAAAAAGAGAATGAGAGAAGAGAGAGGGAGAAAAGGATATGAATAAAAAGTTAACCAGCCAAACACGTTCTGATTGTGTTCATAGTCATATTCATTAAAATGCCACATGCTTAGCAAACATTTCTTAAAAAAACATCAACAAAATGTACACATTGACATAGTATATCAATAGTATATATTACAAGATCAACAGTTGGCGTTTTAAATACATCAGTACAAACAAATATACATCAGTGCACAGAAAAATACAGGGACAATGGAATAACAGCATAGTACAAATCGTTGGTTGTTTTGCATAGGGGCGAATAGTACAAGTACTGTAATGGCGTATTAGCCTCTATGCTAAACAATCCGCGAAATAGTTGCATCTCTGCGCTAGTTAATGGTGTTATCATCAAACAACCTTATACGCTTCACAACGACGTAATGAAATGGCATTCTCATTCTCCTATGACAATGTATACATGTACTTCAATAGAAATAATGAAAAGACACGACCATGTCGTTGCTTGTTTTGCATAAGGGCGAATAGTACAAGGACTGTAGGCGCATGTTCGCCTCTTTGCTAAACAATCAGCGATGTGTACTTCACAATAAAAAATGATGAAAAGAAACGACCATGTATACTTCAATAAAAAAAATTATGAAAAGAAACGATCATGTATACTTCAATAAAAACTAATAAAAAGAAACGACTATGTATACTTCAATAAAAAATAATGAAAAGACAAATCAACTACTAATCTCATTCAGTCTGAAAGTCAATAAATTCCTTCCATAATCTTTCTTTCATAATAATAAAAAAACAAAACAAGAAAAACCTAACTGCCTGAATTTTTATTGGCATGTGAAGAAAAAGAAAGAAAGAAAGGTCATCTTTATTTATTCCCATGGGGAAAAAAGCATAATAAAAAATACCATAAACATTTCCTAAATACGATATTCAGAGCAATAATATTGCTATCTCTACATTTTGATGATGCTATAAACTAAGCGCAGAAAATTCTTTGCAAAATTATTTATCAAACCTCATTTCTACTTGGTGCGCTTTTGTTTTTGGGATTGAAATGGCTATTCATTTCATGTTTCTATTTTATAATAATGGAGACATGTATGTGCAAGAGAATGTATCCAGTTTCCTATCAGGACGTTCTTTGGTTTTCCGTTTGCTGAGTTTCTCTCTCCGATGAAGCGATCCTTAGCCTTATGAACCTTTTTTCCTATTCCAAATATCTCATGATGCGGGGGGATTTATGAGGATATAACTTTATCAAAGTGGTTGAAGATTCTCAAATTTTAACACCCAATTTGGGTTTCGTAAAAGCTAGTCTAAAACCCAAAGACAGAGCTATAGTCGGCATCGATTGCATATTCTGAACGCCAAATAAAGCGCAGAGATAGATTTCATCCCTCTATGTATAAACTTTGTATGTTGAGTTCAACTATCTTTTACCAATGATGAGAATATAGAGAGAAAAGAATGAACCATGTCTGTGTGTGTGTGTGTGTGTGTGTGTGTGTGTGTGTGTCTGTGTGTGTGTTTGTGTGTGTGTGTGTGTCCTTTTGTGTGTGACTGTGTGGATGAATATGTTTTGTGCATGGGTGTTTGGGGTGGGGAGAGAAAGGGAAAAAGCAAAATCGATAACAAATTTTCAGGAAGATTACCACTGCGTATCAAGGGAACCATTAGTAAAATGATCCAAATTAGGTTCGAAAGGAAAAAAATATAAAAAGAAAGCCTATATGAGAAGTTAACTGATGGTAAATGGAACAAAAACAAACACACCGAAAATAGCCTACCAATCTAGAGAACAGAAACATTTCGCATTAACTTTCGTGTTGTTAAATGCAAATTGTATAAAAAATGTTCCTCATTTAGTTGGCTATCTAGGATTAAATGTCATGAAAAACGTTTCTCATGTCTGTAAGTTCATTTTAAACTCTGAAAGGAAATTTTACAGTTAAAAACATGATGACGTTTGCGGTGAGGTAAAAATCATTTGAAAAACAATATAATCTTGTCTTAATGGGAAGTCTGAAGAAGCTGTGCTCTAGTGCAAATAATTTTGTATCCTATATCCTTATTAACTTATTCATCCCACCCTCTTAAGCTCGCATACATACACACATGTACACGCATACATACACACATATACACGCATACATACACACATATACACGCATACATACACACATATACACGCATAAATACACACATATACACCCATACATACACACATATACACGCATACATACACACATATACACGCATACATACACACACACATGTACACGCATAAAAGTCAGATGTCCAGGCGTAAAGTGTTACTGGCATGACAAAAATAAATGCTTCCAAGAAACACTAATTGTGTTCAGTAAACCAAACACCAAAAAAACAACAACACAACACCAACAACACTGTCTCTCACATTACGCCTTCAAAATAAAGGCAAAACACGGTTGTGTAGAAAGAATATGGCCTAAATGACAAATAATATAGAAAATTTACCGTACTCCATTCGTTCCTGATCATCTCATACAAATTGGTAAAGAATGAAGCGACCACATTTTGGAGCAAAAAATTGGTTTTGCATAATGTAGCTACAACTAGAGGGTCTTCTCACTAACAGAGCACAATACAAAATTGGAATTATACACATCAGTGAGAGAGAAACGTACCAGTGGTGTTCATGATTGAGTTTAAATGAAAATATAAGTAACAGAGCGATGGAATTGTTAGGTATCTAATGCTAGAAACGTGTTGAAATCAAGCTGATTCCTCTAAGCACACTGTACAATATGATACAAATGAATTCAGTATTTCGACGGACACCGGTGGAGCGGGCAGGGGTGGATAGGTTAGGGGAAGGGGTGGAAAGGGGGGGGGGGGGGGGTTGGCGAACACGTAGCCCTTACAAGACCCCCTTTTGCTTAGTTGGGGTAGGTTGCCAGTTTTACGTCCCCTGTGACACTGTAAGGTCATTTAACAGGCAGGCTACCTTGACCCTGCCTGTCAGGGTCAACCCAGGCTGAGAAGGAACAAAACCCAGTAGGAACAAGAGCAGATCGTCCGCAAGCGGGATCGAACTCGGGTTTTTCGTATGATTGGCGAAGAGCCTAACCATTACTCCACAGCGCCGGTTAGCAGTTTTGTTTTCAGTCTGCTACAACATTAAGAAAGGCGAAAAGATAATTGGAAGATGGGAATACCTTGTGGACGTAAGTGGTTCAAGATTTATTGCGCATGCGCCTTATTTTGCAATTCTACGCTAGTTGATAAAAATGCATTATATATTATTATGCCTTTTGCAAGTTTGATGAGATGAGAAGCGAAATGACATGGAATCTTATACATTGGGTTCATTTGCAAACTTACGTTATTTTTCAATGTAATCGTTGCCACACGCCTAGAATAGAGACAAAAATGAAGTGATACACAAATTGAGTCGTATAATAAGCAGCATTCACCAGAACGTGATACATAGGCGAACGTTCTCGCTCGTAGTTGTGTTCCATGGCCTCAAGGTTATTAGCACTGTCCTTCTCGTTTCAATTTGTAAGTGACTGTCATTTATTTCCATTCTATCTGATCGTGTTGCTAAATCTACTCTCTCTTATCTTACTCCCTCTATTTGTTGCAATCTCCCACTCACTCTCTCTCTCCCTCTCTCACACACTCTCGATAGAAATACAAGCAAAAAGACAGACGAGCACACCCATATAATATACATGTAATGACTTTGAATAGCCCTATTTTTACACAGAATTAGTTTTCACTCGATTCCTCACTTACTCTCAGCATGCACTCATCTATGGCTTTGTCCAGGAAGAAATGTTTAAGCCTTTTTGCAGTCTGTTTCACTCATCTTTCACTCTAAGCATCACACTTTTTAATACCTGGATTTCAATAAGGCCAACAGTCGTTCACAATTGATTCTCGTCATGTTGAAAAATATTCACAAACTGGTAAGTAGATACAAGAAAAGAACATTCTCTTTGCTCCTCTCTTGCCGGAGGAGATAAAAAATAAACCAAATAAACAAACAAATCCGCAACGCCAGTCTATCTGTCCACAGTAACAAGAAATCCGAATAAAATGTTTAGATTCGAATCATTCTCAAGGATTTTAAAACTTAATTCAGATGAAAGATTTGATTCAAGGAAACTTAAGACTGATTGAGTGCTTAAGTATAAATCAAAACAAGAAGAGGCTACAACAGCTGAGGCTGGCGCCTCTATTAATAACCCAATCCTTACTACTACTGCTCTCGTATGGATGAGTTTGCAAATGTTCAAATGAATACAAGAAAGACACTAAGGAGTCACTCATCATTAAAAGCTATCTACGCTCTGAATTCTATAGGACGCATTACACATGTCATGTACGGAGCGCATAACATTGAATGCTTGGCTGCGTTTTAATGCTGGCAGAAGAGATGAAAGGGAGGGGGGGGGGGTGCGAAAATTTAAGAGGATAATTAAAAACTAACCTCCATGATTCAAATTTTTAATTTGATCACGGACAGAGATAGACACAAACGGACTCTAAAAAGAGGCTTCTCCGACAAGTTTTGGCAGTTATGAATTGATACAGCAGGTACACGTACCCAATGGAACCTCCGAATGCAAAGGTTAGATGATAACAGAGCTCTTGTGGAGAGAATGAAGGTTTGCATTGCGTGTCTTTACACTCAAGTAATTTCAGGACAAACACATTAGACAACGATTATTATTGTCGTTTCGTCACAGATTATATATCGAACAGAGCAATAGGAAATGCTGGAATCATATTATTCCAAAAGTGAAAGATTGTCACTGTTGGTTTCCTCCTTCAGCAGATGTGATAGTTCGCCTCAAAATGTCTTCATTTTGTCCACACAAAAATCTAAAAGAATAAATAAGTACAAGGAACAAAATCAAGCATTCATTTGGAAGGCGTCTTCGTTTGCACGGTTGCTGTACATTTGCCTTCTCCCTTGTGGTGTGTTTTGAAATGTTTGCTTCCTGTTCCGCCTGATTCCCCGAGGTACAAGAACCCTGTCAGCGACGGTCGGCACAGGAGAAGAAGCCAGGGGGTGTGGGAGGAGGGAGGTGATACCAGGATACCACCTCCAGGGTGACATACGAAGATGCTCCATAAAATACCTCGCCCCGCTTAGGCATCAAAATGACATGCTCCGAACGCGGGGATAGAGCGTACTTGTTACCTGGGTATAGCTCTGGGATTTAATCCTTGTCGATTGTTGAAAGTTATAACTCCTCATGTGACGTCATAATCACTGTTGGTACAGCGAAACCTGAAATTTCTTCAGGCCCATTTACAACAATCAGGATTGTTGATTAAACAGCCATCATCTTAATATGATATCATCTTTCTATGTCTACACGATACTCAGCTTATTGTGCTTACTCTTTGTTGAGTTGTATCATGTAGAACGTGAAATATCAGAGTTTTGTCGACAATATCAATCAGAGAAGAGCAGAGACAGCAAAGTTTTTCTCTTGGGAAGTAACGATGTCGCGTCTCGGTTTATGTGTAATTAGCTGTTGTAGAACTTCGAGCTCTCCTGCATCGAGTAATTATGAAGACTACGATATCAGTCAGAGATGATTGATTTATCATACCAGTCTGAAAAAAGACTGCAACAACAACGCCTTAATCATGACGCTCGAAGATGCCGCCTCTCTCTGGATGATACAAAATGTAGTAATGATAATCATTACTATTTGTCTGACCCCACGGCTCGTGGCCGGTATCGATTCCCTCTATCACACGATACTGTCCCTCAGGATGAGGTGGTCGATCTCCTGCCTGAGCTCATCAGGGTTGATTGTGTAACTCCCGCTGGTCGTTGTCCTGTCATCTTCCTCTGGCACGCTAGAATGATAGTTGTTGGGCCAGCGGTCTGACCCGCCAGGGGGGTACGACCTGTCTGAGTAGGGGTACGACCTATCCGATGCCGTGTAAGATCGATCCGAGTTATGTCTCGGTAATCGTTCCATACTGAGGCTTTGGAGAGGCGGGGCTACTTGGAAACTGTTGGTAGGGTTACCGTGAAAAGAACGCATGAGAGAACTATTGTTGTTGTTGTAAGGATTCACCAAACGGTTGGGGGAGTCTTGGGTTAGGAGGCTTCTGGGTCCTAGATTTTCCCGCGGTCTGAAGGGAATCATCTGGGCGGGAGTGGCTGTGACAGTAGCCGGCGAGACTGGAGGGCGTCTGTGCCTGGGATCGTTTCTGCTGGAGGAGGAGGAAGAAGAGGATGATGTTGCAGGAATCAGGTGAACGGACGATCTGTCGGAATCAGACCGAGTCTGAGATGCTCGGCCACTGGACATTTCTGAGCCCATGTCGGACGACAAAGAGTTCCTGGGCGACACCTGTGTGTGGTGACCGGCCGGACTCTCGTAACCTGGTCGAAGTGACCGGGTTTTGGAAGCGTGTTTTGGCGGGTGGAGCGACTGCGGCTGATAGGCGCGGTTGTGATGGGATGGATGTTGAAGATGTTGGTCCTTCGCGTCAATGGGGGAGGCGGGTCCGCGGTAGAACACTTGCGGGTACAGGCTGTTGCTGTTGTTGGCATCTGTGGGAGTTAAGATGGAAAAAGAACAATGTTAAAAACGAAAATAACATACTACGATTTGAAAGGTGAAAGATGGCTAATGGGTATTTTTGCATTATGTTGAAGCATTGATGTGTAATATAAACATACTATCTAAGTAATTTCATTATGTTGAAGTATCGATGTGTAATATAAACATACTATCTAATGGTGTGGTTTTAGCAAAAAATATATGATGAATGATACCCTTACGTCTTCCCTGTAGAGCACAAATGTGACAAATTCTACTCGAATGAAGAAGAAACACATACATGTACGCACTTTCTGCATTGTCTGGTGATCAAAACATGGGAAAATTGAACAAAGACGACTTAGCGCAAAACTTGGGGAATATTCAGTGATAAAGTTTGAAAAAGAAATTCAGTAATAATTAAGCCAGGTTAATAATCAATATTGCGTAAAAAAAAGGAACTACTGAGTTTCAAGCAGAATGACTAAATAACGTATATCATGTAGGCTAGGTCTTACTCTGCTCTGTTTGTAAAAGAGACAGAATTAAATTAAGTATCTTTTGTCAAGGTCACCCTAGAACCTGAAATGTCACATGAATGATCATTCATCAGTTACAAATCGCTTTTCAAAAGTGCTCAAATATGCAGGACATAATAGAATACCAGGCGATAGGAGACTAGTATCAACTTGATACTTCAAAGAGTTTAGTCTCTTTGAGCAAAGACAAGAGACACTCAAACAAAAAGAGGAAAAAATCAGACATTCAAGGAAATACAGAGAAATCAGAAGGAAAAAAGTAACCAGCCGTTTCATAAAACAAATAAAGAGAGCGCCTGCGGCAATCGAGAAGAAATACGCTAAGATGATAGAAAGTATCGCTTTCCTGTACCCTAGACATCTTATCAAACCACTCGAAAATAATAATCAGCCCGCAAAGTCCTTATCGGTTTAGATTAGGAATCCATTGTGGTGCTAAATAGATTGTCCACAATACTGAGACACGTTGGTCGGGTAGTGCGGCTATAGGGAAAGTCCTGGGGGCGAAAGGGGGGATTGAAAGACAGCCTTGAGATCCCTGTATTGTCAGGTGTCTGGGGGGGGGGGGGGGTGGGTCTGGCCTCATATGAACTTTGCTGGCCAACAAATATTTAACATTCAGTATAAGAACCTTGCAAAATCAAGGAGTGAAAAGCTAAAAGGAGATAAATGAAACTGTTTGATCGATGGGAAAAGTGTGTGGCAGTGAGTTCAGCCAATATCCTAAATGCTTTATTTCAAATCCTTCTTTGATAACTCGACAATACCTCTCATTTTCCTGAAGTTGCGCAGTTTACTGATTTTTTAAAGCAATTCTGCTAATGCAGCACAGTATGGAAACTAATGATGTACATCTCACCCTCATCTCCTTTGCTAATTCGTCCTTTCTCTCTGTCTCTCTCTCTCTCTCTCTATATATATATATCTCACTCACTCCATGGAGCCCTAAAACCCTAAGCAAACAAACAATCTCTCTGCTCCTCTCTGTCTCTCTCTCTCCATCTAACCCGCAACGTTATCTTTTTTATAGGGATTACGATTCTCAAAATCATTACAAATGGGTTTTTCTCATTCAGTCCGTGTTTCCTGCATTTAATTGTTCCACAATCCCCATCTATTCGTCAAGCACACTATCAGCAGATTTTCTTCCTCTTTCAACGATTGTGCGCTTTTCATAATTTATGATATCTCTACGTTTTTCACTTCCCCTATTTGCCCATTCCCTATGAATCATTCACACCAGTCACTCGTCCGTACCACTGGTGGGTCAACTGTAGCCATTCAGTATGCAGGCACTGTGGTTGACCCTCAAACCGCATGCTCACAAGCGCGGGAGATGCCCGTGCGATATTGGAGTCCGCAGATCCACGCTTTCCGCTGCCCGGGAACCCAGGCATTTACGAGCTGGTCCGAGGCTCGCCAATAAATTATGGCGTAGATTCTTATCGCCCTATAGCCCTGGCTTTACGGCTGACCATTCTTCGAAGGTGTTCACTTTTGTTCGAGCCCATTGGGCTTCCAATATCCATGAATTCTGACACTTCGTCCATATCCTTCCCCCCCCCCCCCTCTCTCTCTCTCTCTCTCTCTCTCTCTGTCTCTCTCACCTCACTCTCTCTTTCTCTCACACACACATGCATACTTTCTCTCTCTCTCACACACACATGCATACTCTCTCTCACTCTCTGTCTCCCTCTCATACACATAGAGACACACTTCCCCTCCATATTCCATATTTATGTTAGTCGAGTGCATCTTTGGGATGCGTTTCTTTTGTTAGGACGCGCTTCTTTTTTTTGCAAAGGATTTATTTTACGTTCTTTTCCAAAATAGAAGCTTAAATCGTAGAATGGCCTGGAAGAGAGGAGGGGTGATCCCCCTTGACTTTTTCTCACTCTGAGACTCATGCCTGCTATGACCCATGAAGAAATGAAAGGAACGCAAGATATAAACCATTCTACAATAATGCCAGGCAGATTCTCTATAAAACATTTGTCACGATGCGAGATAGATAGATAGATAGATAGATAGATAGATAGATAGATAGATGGATGGATAAATAGATAGATAGATAGATAGATAGATAGATAGATAGATAGATAGATAGATAGAGAGATAGAGAGATAGATATGTAGATAGATAGAGAGAACAAGATAGAGACAGAGAGAGAGGGAGCTAGAGATGAGGGAATGAATGTGGCATGGACTTGTTACTAGAAGATCAGGACAATAGACAGCACTGCAGGAAAAACAAACAAACAAAAACTACCCAAAAGTTGAGAAGTCGTACAAAACACAAAAAGGTGAAAATCGAATGAAAGAGAAGATGAAAAAGATAATTGCTGTTGATGAGTAACATTCAATCAATGCTGAAGACCGATAAAGAGTTCGACTTTAAAGAGAATTAGTGAATTCATTTCAGCTGAAAGTAGGTCAAAGACAATACTTCCAACGAGAAGAGATGAGTTGATAATTCATAATGCAACATCCAGCAGCATTTTGATCCATTTAACCGTGAAGTGATTAAACAATGAACATTTGTTGGACAAAGAGAAATTGGTGGTAACAATTTGAACTGTTTAATGCACTGTTTTTCAAAGCTGGTTTGATGGTGGGTGGGTGACTTTGTGGGAGAGGGATTTGTGAAAATGTCAATGCATTCATCTACGTGTTTGTTTGCATCATGGGTGCATTGAGCTTCCATGAATTAATTATTTTGTGTATACATTTCATAGTACTATTTACTTTGTTTTAATGCTTCGTTGGTACCATGATGTGTCGATAAAAGTATGTTCGTTGCTATTGTTGTTTGTGTATGTGTTGATGGTCACGTTAATGCTTCATGGCTGCGTTATATCATATTCTGTTGTCACGTGTAATTTTTTGCCGTTGCGGACGTATTTAAATGTGCATAATATGATACATAATATTGGCTGCTAGCTATAGTTGTACCAATAACGTTAAACGTATGCTTGCAGAATTATCTACACATACAAGAAACATTCATTTGGGTGCAGAATACACCACAGCTTTGTTAGACATTAGTAGATAGCCGTTTTAGCATATGGGAAAAGCGAATTATATGAGATTTGAAGGCCTATCAAAAACATTAACAAGCTAAAGAAAGTCAGATTGTTATTTTGAAAGGTTATCATTATGAAGCAACACAAACGGTTATTCTCAAATCCCGTCACTGTTGGCGATATTGAAAAAAATCTAGAAAATTAACTTTACAAAAAACACACACTCAGTGATCTGTGATTTAGTACTGATATTAAGATTCCCTAAGACATTAAAGGACTTGCCTCGCCTCTGGTGACAAGAGCTTTTTTCCTCATACTTAAAACGTAAACATTTATTTTTGCAAGAATTTGGTAGATTCCTAACCCTAATTAATGTAACAATATAAAAAAGAATGTTCCTTTCTATTCGTGTTGTTGTCTATTGTCGTCTGTGATCCCAGATAAAATCTTTAATGGTGTAGTTTTTCGTGCTTGCACTCATTAAAGAGAATATAGTGAGCATCTCGTATAATTTTCATAGGGCATCGAAATAAGAATAAGATGTAACGACATTTACAACGACATTTCGTTAGGCGCTGTATAATACTGAAGTATGATGTTATAATGACCGTTTCGTGCAGCTGCAGTAAATATCTCGTCTACAAATATGATGAAGCATTCTATTGGAGCATGAATATTATACAACACAGTATTGTCATTGCAATTGTATATTCAATAGATAAACCTTACATAAGTGTTAGCGTCAATGTTAGCGTGGTTTGCGTAGGAAAAGAAGTTGTGGCGAGGTGGTGTATTGTTTGAGGTGGGGGTGAAGTGGTGGTGAAGTCGGGGTGAAGTGGGGCGGAAGGGGGGGGGGCGGATTTCGTCGTTAGATTAAAAAAGAACCTCCT
>JAUKPP010254974.1:0-12325 GCA_032273245.1 Phyllaplysia taylori
CCCAAGAGCAGCGATTTGGTTTGGTTACCAGTTTTATGTTTCCTCCAATACTGTAAAATCATTTAAGAGGTAGGTTACTTTGTCCCTGCCTGTCCGGACCAACCCCAGCTGAGAGCAAAAATCCAAGCAGAAAAAAACACCCAGATCGCCCGCGCTCGGGATCGAACTCTAGTCTTTCGCATGACAGACTAAGAGCCTATCCATTACACTACAGCGCTGATTCAGAGGAGTTGGGTCTTGCAGGATTTCTTAAGTTGCTGCTTGTTTCTCACTCTCATACCAGGGTACATGGCGTATGTGTATCGTGCATGCCTAGGTGTGGAGTGTCTTTATTTCAACACCTTCCCAAACCCTTCAAGGTTAGTTGCAAAGCCACACATAGGACTTTGATAATCCATCTCTGGAGACGGAAAAACTATAAAAAAAAACCTTAGGGAAAAACTTTCAGGATTTGAGCTAAGTTATGCATACACACAAACAATAAAACATTTGCTGGTTTGTGGCAGTTTAATATCATCTGCAGATAATAGTGTATAAGCAATACAAAAACTCTGCGAAAACTACGAGGAAAACAAAATAAGTCTTTCACCTGCCTCTGGGATAACATATATGATAGATAGCAGTACAATGTATAAGTGATAGTGATAGATCATTAAAATTTGTGCTTTTAAAGCGAGCAACTGCATGCAGTGGATGAACTACTATCCTATATATAATATAATGCCTGCATACTAAAAGTGGGCCTTAGTGTCAACAATTGTTGGTAATAAGGCACAGGAAGACGAGATGAGATCACAGTGGAGAAGGAGTTCCATCATCTTATTTAAAAGAACATGTCAAAACATTATGTTGACCTCATAACATAAATGCTCAACTCTCTTTGCGTATAATCTGACATTTCTTGACCCTGCAAGTTCTCAAATGCCCAAAACATATCATTCATGCAGCGTAAATAAACATGTAAGAAAAAATTGAATTAACGAGTACTTGATTTCTGACACAAATATTTTCACAAAACCCACAAAACATGAGTTGGTCATTATGTGATGACAGGTAAAAACATTTACACTAACGATCGATTCGACAAGGAAAAAAAATGTTAAAAACAGTTAAAATGATAGTCAGAATAACGTCAGAATTAGTGACAATAATAATAAAGGCCCGACATACTTCACAACTATACCTCTATCTACCTGACAAAACTTTACTCCAATCTTATGGCAAAATTCTATCTTCTCAGCGCACAGAAAAAGTCACATCTTTGACAAACTCATTTATAGTGATGAGTGCTCAAACTGACTGACTACAACTTTTAAAAAGGCCAAAAATAAAAACATGCTGTCAGGTCACCATGCATGTCAAAATGCATGTGACATATAAACATATCATTCATGACAACTACAGATGTCTTGCTACTCATAAATGCTCATACACTGTTGTCTCCACCTAAATTCCCAGTGCTTGGGAGGGCTTGTAAGTGTGCGTTTACACAGAACCTGCATTTACAAGAACTTCATCAGTAATATTACACAAGAAGGAAAAAACCCACCATAATATCACTAAAGTTTCAGAGTGATGTGCACTAGGCAGACTGCTGCATTTAGGACTTCCCACGTTTAAATATGAGTAGGTGAAACCGTTTGATTCTTTAAAGATAATTTTTATCAAGATTGTATAAAACTTTTAAAAACTATAAAACTAAAAACGTAAGTACAACAGAAAAAATACATACATGTACAGTAAATAAACGTAATTTGAGATTAATCATTATGCTTTGGTTACCCATTGTATTATATCATGGCATCATCTTTTTTTTTTCTTTGGTCCCTGCTTCATGACATAATCTATCAGAAGGCCTCAAGAAAGACAAAATTTTACTCTGATTGGGATACCCACTATACCGAGAAAAAACTAGTTTAGTAACAAATCTGAAAACAAAATGTGTTTCAGTGTGTATAAGTTTACCAAAAGTACATAGATCTAAAGCAATTCAGAGGACTTTGGTGAAATTGTTGGTGGGAGTGAAACATTAAAATTCAATGCAAAGGATAGGCCTGTTTGCATCATAGAGAAGTATCGCTTGTGTTCTTGTATGTACCATTCTCCAGTTGCAGATGATCTTATTTCATTGCAATACTGTATGAAACGTGATTGCAATACTACAAATACAATGTAATATAAATAAATCGAGAATCATTAAGTCTTCAAACCAAAGACAACACAGGGTTCTGAGATATGTACAAGATTCAATTTAAGAAAGGCTTGATTAGGACCTCACAGGGTCAACTGGGCGAGACATCAGTTAGCCTACAGGGTAATAATGATTATTATTTCTGGCAAAACAAAATATTCACTTATATCTCTTGATGAAAGTTGTTTGCGTAGCTTGTGTTTATCAGAAGGTGATATGACAGAGACCTCTGGAGGACACATCTGGTTGATGTCTTCAGCCATGTCATATTCTTCCTACAATACCCGTATATCCCACCCCAGACAGATCTGCTCAGCCATGATACCAAATGTTGCCTTCTAAAAGTGAAAAACATCTGTATGGAAATTTTCCATGCTTTATTTCAGCAAGTATGCTGCAGAGAAAAAAAATCCACTCATCAGTTTTGTTTCAAGAATCAAATGGGAGATAAAGAGGTGACCTAAAAGAAACACTCCCATTTATTTTCCTTTGATGGAGATGTCAGCAAAATTATCAAAATTGACATCACAGGAAAAAAAATTGATCTATAATCCCAGGATCAAGGAAAAAAGATTATACTTTTAGTACGTATATTTCTCAATCTCTTTAACAAGTATCCACAGACTTGTAAACATAAGGGGTAACTTCTCAACTAGATCTACGGGTTTCAAGTCAAACACAACAGGGCAGCAGACTGCAAGAGCCTGTGTCTGTTTGTTGAGGTGTTTCAGCACTATTGACACTGTGAGGCAATTTACATACAGAAGGAGAAAGAGAAGAAAGCACTAAAGCACCCATCAACCACAAGCATAAAAAATCCTTAAGTTCGAACAGCTACAAAATTTCAGGGGACAAAATGTAATTAATAAGGTTGGGATGACAGGGCATTGCGAAAAGATACAAAAAAAAGAGAAAAACTGTAGGCCTAATATTACATTTAATTGGGAAAATAATGATCTCTTTACAGCCCCTCAGTCAGAAGGACAAAAAAAACATCAGTCACGTGCAGCAAGCTGTGACGCGATCACACAGAGTGACTGGAAGGGCAAAACTCAGTGATGACAAAGTGTTAATATATGGAAGTTACTCCATTCAACCTTACAATAAGCCCAAAAACCAAAATAGCCTTGATTTAGACTTAGTAACAAAGTGCTACACAAACATATGAAATGTATAGGCCTAATATATGGATGGTATAGGCCTACATGGGGCATTAAAAATCTTGAAAGAAACAAAATAAGCCAACAAATAGGTACGCCAAAACATTAATTCAAAGGCACGATCTTGGATAACATAAGACTAGAAGCAACAACAAAACTCTAAGTGCATGCATGAATTGACGCATGGTGGAGAAGCAGCATGGTGGAGTTGCATGAAGAAATCAGACTAGAGATTGCTACCAGTAGACAGAAAAGAGATCAAAACATTTATAACAAAAATTATACAAAAAATATTGGAATCAATGTAGGGAAATGAGAGTCAACATAAGTAGATGGTCCAGTGAGCTTCCATTGAGTCTGCTGGAGTGTTTGAGAAGAAACTTAAGCTTTCCATGCTGTACAACACTTTAGCAACTTCCTGCTACATTCTCTCGATCACTCGGACACCAAGAAACACACTCACATTTGTCACACAGCGTGCTGGGGGGCAAAGTTGAGGTATACAAAAGGCAAATGGAACAAGCCATGTTGATTTCACAGACAGCTGTTCACACACTATGAGTCCTCATCTAGAACGAGACATAACCAGTCTCATCTAAAGAATGACAATACTCTAATCTAAACAAACACCTTGCAAAATGTCATTAATGATTGTCTTCCATGATTATTCTATCTTTCTGCAGCGCTATCATGTTGTTATTACTTCAATCTTTGTGAATTTCAAGACAGAGTCCTGAATAATACAAGTATAGGTTGTCTCCAAAGATTATCCTGCAGTTTCTGTAAAGTAAAGTTCGAAAACCAGAGCTTATCTAAAAAATGTCCCTAGTAAACTTCATGGAATGTAAACTAATACAAACTGCAAAATGTCCAGTTCCTGACTCACAGTACTTTTATCAGGCCAACTGTATAATCCCTGATTTATAGCAAACGAACTTTGTTGCTCTTGATTACACAATGTTGTGAAGTGATAAACTATCATAATTCTCAATGCATCACTATCATACCTTGTTTGATTGTTTACAATGTAACATATACAGAACAAACCTCATGGCAAGACATCTTGACCGTAATGAGCTGGCTGGAAAATCACAAGAGTGCATGAACAGTGAAATAACAAATAACAAGAATATCAAGCACGACACGTCCGTGCACTGCGATCACTTGCTGGCGTGGTTCTGCAGGGCGCGTCTCATCACGGCAATGCTGTAGTCCACATCTGCCTTGTTCAGACACATCGGAGGTTTGATACGCAAACACTGGCAGGGGACAGAGAAAATTAGACATTTCTTTCAGACACAGAAGAAAGGACATTTTGGTAACTAGTAACAGTTTAACAAATGGACTTCAACTTGGACCAATTTGATAACCTAAATGCAGATGGAAATAACTTTGTCCCTCTGATCTATTTGATAGTGGGATTGTGGTCCCAAGAGATGGTTATGGTTGACCTGATACTGAGGATATGAAGAGGAAGGTGTGGTGATTAATGGTAGAGGTCATTTGGTACTGTTGTACAACTCTCTACACACCTTATAGTTTTATACAATCACTCTATAGTTGAGATCTCTGATCAACATCCATCTTGGGTTAAAAAAAAGGGAGGGAACCACAGAGCTAGAAGACAAAGCCAACTTCAGAACTATCCCTATCTGTTTTTTAATGTCTAACACTTTGTCACACAAATTATAGCACACATCTAAAGGTTTTACAGTACAATCAACAGTGCAAGGAAGTAAATACAGACAAGATAAAACACTTGGAAAGAAGTAGAAGAACCAGACTGCACAACAGCAATTGCCTTGGACCCTCTGAAAGGGGAAGGTAAAGGAAAACAAACATCATTTATGTTAAGGGATGTTAAAACTAAATCTTTTCCGTTTTCTAAAGTACCACCATATGTATCGATTCATTTTAACAGGCCTTCACACTAAGGTTCATTAACACAAGGAGAGAAAGAATCACACAGCAGTATACAACTACTGAAAAACTTACATTTCCAAACAAGCCACCTTTGCCGATGAGAACACCCATGTTCTTTGTGTCCTCCCAGATGGAGGCTACTTCATCTGCTGGCAGCGGCGTGCGAGACTCCTGCAAAACATTGAGGGGGCAAAACATAAGACAATGGGTCAGCTCAGCATGCTGTGTCAATGTTTGACTGCTTGGTTACCGTTTTATGGCACTATCAACACTGTAAGGTCATTTCAGCCCCAGGAAGTACATTAGTACAATAGAAACACAAAGAAAAAGCAGAGAACACCAGAGCTCCCACCAACCACCCACCCATATCAGACTGACAATCCGGAGGAAATCAAATTGTTAAGTACTGGTTCTGAGAGAAAACAACCACTTTCACAATTACAGATAAAGAAAGCTTAGTTAAAAATATAGAAGAAGAACCAGGCATGATAAGTGCTACGTCACTATCAACACTACAAGGTAATTTCAACGCTAGGAAGGACAACAGTAATGCATAGAAAGAAGAAAAACTAGAAGGCGCAGGCCACATCAGAATGCTCGCAAACCCCTAGCAAAATTTGATTCAGCATCACTATCCCAACGAAAAACAAGAAATGTCCTATCTCAACAAATAAAACCACATAAGAAGGGAGATGACTCACTTTGTCTTTGACAAGCTCCACGCCAATCATGAGTCCCTTCCCCCTGACGTCTCCGACAATCTCAAACTCGGAGCGAAGTTTTTCCAGTTCCATGATGAAGTGTGTGCCCACGTCAGCGCTCAACTCCTGAGTTTTTTCCTCATCAATCACCTGCATTGCGTCAGAGGAACAGAGATCAGAGGACATGCAATGAGGAAATAAATGCCATAAACATTTGCGCACAACAATCTTAATTCACAAAACAACTTTTATTTCATTGTCTACTGACAGGCCTACCCCATCTGTGATTTTTTTACATTGAGAAAAGTAAGAGTCAGAAGGAGGGGGGTATTGGTGTTGAGAACTACTACAATAAACTTAGATGATGTAGATCAATCAAATTTTTCTAAGAATAACATCTTTAATCAACTTTCTTGCTGAAATGGGTAAAAATGTATTTTACTTTTAGAATAAGTCGTGAGGCAATGTGAGCCCTTAGACAGGAGATAAAAACCCAAATACAGAAAAATTCCCAGACCCACACCCAACTCCCCCAACCCTGATATCATAAAAATAAAGCTCTTATTGCTACAACACAGCCCTTTGACCCTTCAACTCACATCCAGGACGGCTGAGCCCACCGCACAGGCCACAGGATTGCCACCAAATGTGTTGAAATGCAGGGCAGTGCTGAGTGTAGCTGCGATCTCAGGCGTGGTGACTACCGCACCCATTGGGTAACCGTTGCCGATCCCCTTTGCCATGGTCACTGTCAGATAGTGGAAAATTTGTTCACGTGGGGAGGAAAAAAGACTTAAGGTTCATTTGGACAGAAGGCAAGCCATTTAGAATGTGCAAATTCAATAATTTCTATAAAGAGCTGTCTGCTTTATTTGCCTTTTTAAGACTTTCCCAAGTAGGGAAGACCATTTATCTGGAGGATAAGATAAGATCAAATTAAATAAGATGATCTTCTCTCTATCTGCAAACATTTAGTATTCCACTCAGGTCAGGTTAACCTTGGTGGTCTATGCAACTTGACTTCAAAATTATCTAATAGTGCTGATACAGGCATAAAATAATTATTAAAAAAAACACCAACAGAACAAAAGCAATTTGAAAAAAAGGATACAAAATGAAAAGAAAATCACCTACCAATATCTGGCATAACTCCCTGAGATTCAAATCCCCAGTAATGAGAGCCGAGTCGGCCAAAACCGGTTTGAACCTGCAGGACACACAAATAGAAAATGATGGCGAAACCTGACAAAGAGAAGTTTAGTACGTTATCATAGATCGCTGACACAGGCTTGTGTTGGTGGTGTCACTGTTAGAAACATACTCTCGAGTGTAAAGTTACAGGTTTACAGGTTCTGGCTGGAGTGTTTAGCAGTTCTAGCATGGCTTTGGCCCAACACTATGTACTTTTTCACAAATCTTCTTCATGTAAACAAATATCTAGTAAAATATTTTAGGCAGCTTGCATTTTGTGATTCCAAGGTAGGTAAGAATTATTGTCATTACTATAAATATTATGCCTTATGCATATTTTACTAGATTTTTCACTGACACATCTCTCAAAACAACTTGAAACATCTGGGACAAATTTGCTCTGCCGTGGCAGTACAATAACCTATATCTTTAAGATACTTTCTGTTTTCAATTCAGAGTTGATAGATCACAGGGGGCAGAGAACTTCGGTGGCCAGGTGGCAAAGCGCTAGCTTCGATACGAAGAGATCTAGAGGTCAAGAAACACTAATGAACCTCTGAACTATATAAAGTTTGTGGTTCAGTCCATATGTTTTCTCAAATTTTGAGAAGGACACCACCTGTAGAATAAACTTATAGGGTTGCAAAGGGTGTAAAACCAACAGAAACCAATCAAACGGGAGGGAAAACCCACTACAAATGTCAATACTAGCGAAGTTCAGGGACACATGAATCCCATTCAAACACCTCTAGACTTCATATAAAAGTTTTGTCCTGTCAAGGAAGTCTAAAAATGCAGAGAAATTGTGAAAGTTCAATCTCTGGTAACCAACAACTAAATTATCAACAGAGCTGTCATTGTAAGATAATAATGGATTGCATTTATATAGCACATATCCCAATACTGGCTCTACATGCTTTCCAATCTATTAGGACCCTGGCAGACCAAAGTCACACAGAAACCTTTTCAACTTCCTGGGAAGCATACAGTGCAAGCAGCCATTTTACAAGCATTCAAACACTAACATACTGACAAGATCTTTCACTGTCAATAGCCGGGTGCCCATTCACACCTGGGTGAAGTGAGAAACATTTGTGTAGAGTGCCTCTCCCAAGGACACAACACCGGGCCCAAGCCGGGATTCGAATTTACAACCTTCTGATAATGAGTCCGGCAGCCTAACCACTAGACTTCCAACACCACATTAATATGGAAAAAATCATCCGACTCATATAGTAAAAAAACAAGTGGTAATTAAGTTAATTTTCAATACTGCAACTGGAATATCCTTCCTCTTTCATTGCACCCTGGAGACATAAAGACACTAACCCCACAACAAACAACCAACCAACCAACCATTGACTCACCTCATCAGAGATGCAGACCCCTCCATGAGCTCGGATTATTTCATAGGCTTTCTTCAAGTACCCATCAGGCAGTTGGACTGTTCCACCGACACCCTGGGCCATAGAACGAGAACAATTACCTTCAAGAATGGCAGGGACAATACTAACATTCGATATGAATATTTCAGAGACAAATTTTCAATGCACCAAGAATCAGCTGTGAAGAGAAGTTTCTCAACTTCTCAGCCATCTCACAATCAAACCACTTATTCTTTCAACATAAAATAGAAAGCTTATATCTAACATTGCCTACCCGACTGTCAAATTTGTCCGAGGATCAGATCTGTCAGGCCTACTATTATTGTAACTATTCCATTATCCTAATTGAACAATTTCATAGCATTCCACTGTGTCATCTCATATAAAATCATTATAAAAGCCGTCAATAGATCCAGACAGTCTTTTTATATAATGTATTTTTTCTTTCGTTGAAATGTGAGAGACGGGTGCGAGTTGGATTGGATGGTAAAGTATAAGTCAGTGTTGCCAATCCTTCATTGATTTCATTCAGTTGTTTTTTAAAAAAAAATATCATGTATGAAAAATATACCAGTTCACTTGCATATAAATATGTTCTGAAAACAATTTTCTTCAAATAAATTTATTTATCTTAGACAAAGGCCTGTGCTTGATACTAAAGAAACAAAACTTACCTGAATCGCCTCAGCAATGAAAGCCCCGACACGTCCCTTTGGCATGGAATACCTGATGACATCTTCCAGTTGGTCGACGTACATGTCACAGGCGTTACATTGACCGGCGGCGCAGTCACATTGTCTGCCAGGCTGGGAATAGATCATTAATTGAGTTTCTATTTAACACCTGTTGACTGGCATCTGTGGTGTAAAGGTTAGGCTCTTGACCTATCATGCAGAAGACCCATGTTCAATCCCACATGCGGTTGAGTATCTGTGGGATTCAGCTGAGATTCATCCCTCTCAGCTTGGGTTGGCCCTGACAGTAATGGTCGAAGTAGCCTGTCTCTAAAATGTGTTGAAGGATGTAAAACTGGAAACACAACCAAACCAAACACCTGTTGCAACACTTAAATGCCATTAAAGCAACAGGACCTCAGATTATAAGGACTAGTTCTTATAATATGCCGATTCTATAAAAAACCAAGTTAGTACCCACCGGTGCTGTGGTGTAATGGTTAGGCTCTTGGCCCATCATGTGGAGGACCCGAATTCAATTCCGGTCGCAGACAATCTGGGGTTTTTTCCTGCTGGGATTTTTTCGCTCTCAGCCTGGGTTGGTTCTGACAGGCAGGGTCGAAGTAGCCCGTCTCTTAAATGACCTTACATTGTTTCGAGGGATGTAAAAGTGGTAACCTTACATAACCAAGTTAGTACCCATATAAAAATAGGTTTGGTGGTTTTGGTTTTACGCCTCTTGTAACACTGCGAGGTTACGAGAAAGGCTACTTTGACCTTGCCTGCCAGGGTAAACCCCGGTTGAGAAGGACACAACAACCCAGCAGAGACATAGACACTCATTCAACATGGGGATTGAACTCCCATCTTTTGGGTGATAGACTAAAGAGCCTAACCATTACATACACCACAAACGTAGGTATGTATGGGAGAAATCATCTGCATCCATATGAAATACAATAAATATACACATGTAATAGATCGCATTACATTTATATAGCGCATTTCTCCCTTGGAAAGCAAGCTCAATGCGCTTTACAATCATTATTGCCTTAGCAGACCAAGTCATTCGGAAATCTTCTCAACTTCCTGGGAAGCATACAGTGCAAGCTGCCATTTTACAGACACTAAAGCAGTAACATACACACAAGATCGTTCGCTGACTATAGCCACACCTGGGTATAATGAGGAAAATTTGTGTTAAGTGTTTTACCCAAGGACACAACGTGAGGTGGCATTCAAACCCGCAACGTATTGAGTTTTGAAAGCATGATATTGTAACTCATTATAGCTGAGCTCGATAACCACTCTGTGTCGACTCAGACAAATATTATTGTTTTTGGAGACTACTTCCTTGTATTTTCATTTTGCCATACAAATACTTTAAGTCTACTTAATAAAGAGTTATATATCTCAATCTTCCGTCTGTTGAACTATGGGATTTCTACCTGTGCTTTGGCTATGTTCACACAGTGCGCTGTTTAGGGAAGGGGAGGGAGGCAGTCATTCTGTGCAGGATGGGATCGTGGATTAGGTAGAGGGAGGGAGGAGGATGGGTCCATCATCACGACGGATGACGTTCATAATAGAAATATAGAAAGAAGACAGTTGCGGTTTTTTCTTCGATCTTCACTCCAACTTCGGTGAAATTTGAATTTTGTTTTCCTGTGAAACGCTTTGAATGAGGCCATTCGACTTGTCATGAAGCCTTTGCAAATCCAGATCTTTTTCCACAACAGCTGGTATTGACATGAGAGAAAATGTTACATTCTATCAGATTTAACACGATAACTCAATTGAACAACAGAATTTTTAGCTGATAATATATATTTATGTTTACAACCTATCACTTGCCTGTGTATCTTTCTATGTTTGTTTTGAGCATGGGGGTGAGTGAGTGCAAATACAGGAGAGGCTGTAGAGAGGGAGAACAAGAGAGACAGAGAGAGAGAGGAGGAGGAAGAGAGAGAGCAAGGAGAGAGGGAAGGTGGATGAAGAGAGAGAGAAAATGGGGAAGATAGAAGAGAGAGTTATGGCGCTCCCGTTGTTGACATAGCAACATGATCATGCCAAATTTCTTATCAGAGAGCAAGATATTGTTCTGATTCTGATGATTCATTCCACTTATGAAATTACTCATAGCAACTTGGAATATTTTAACTATTGACTAATCATAGTAAGCAATGAATACTGAATTCTTAAAATATATTTTATGGAACTTGATTTTATTTGTTTTGTAGAGGTTTTACAGCACTGTCAAAACTGTACGATCATTTCAGCACCAGGGAATAGATTAGGAAGATAGCATTTTTAATAAAGGAGAAGGAGCACACTGTGGTGCCTGTCAACTCTCTGCTATACACAACTTAATATATGTATCATTATTGTTAACTCTAACACTCACATCCATCTCGTATGTATAACATTGGTGCTTAACACAGTATAAAGATGGTTCCTGTAAGTAAAATGATTGCCAGCACATTAGTGACATGTGCGGAGTGAAATGATAGAAAAAGCAACAATGATCTGCCATGACAATAATGTGCCAAAATATTGATCTTCCACGACAATCATCTGCCACTGAAAGACTAAAAGAATCATAGAGAACCTCTCAAGCTGTCACAAGCTGTTCTAAATATGAATTTACATAAAGCGCTTTTTATAATTGCATAATGAACACGCTAATAAATCTTACTGCTGATAATGCATAGTCAGCTTTCATTCCATTCAGCACTGTGTAGGGGATATTGTCAGTTTTCTATTTTATTGTCTACATCAACAACATGGTTAGGACTCTTTGCACACAAAGAAGATATGAAATCAGTTCCCAGGTGGCAAAGATATTTTCCCCAGTATCTTTCTGTCTCGACACAGATTCCCTTCAAGTGAAAAAAACTAACAGGTAAAGTCAAGCAATCTACTTTGTAAATTACCTTATAATGTTGCAAGGAGTGTGAAACCAAAACCATATTATATCATCATCTAGGCTGATGGAGCCCTGAATGTCAACCTGCCTGTGTGTGTGTGGTGTGTGTGGTGTGTGTGTGTGTGTGTGTGTGTGTGTGTGTATATGTGTGTGTGTGTGTGTGTGTGTGTGTGT
>JAUKPP010254985.1:0-11322 GCA_032273245.1 Phyllaplysia taylori
TTTTTTTTTCTTTTTTTTTTTTTTTTTTTTTTTTTTTTTTTTGGGGGGGGGTTGTTTGTTGTTGTTGTTGTTGTTGTTGTTTTTGTTGTTTTTTGTGTGTGTTTTTTTTTTGGGGGGGGAGTATTTCGTTCTGGGTTGTGTTGTTATTAGTTGTTGTTGTTGTTTTTTGGGGGGAGGGGGTTCTTTTGTTTTGTTTTTGGCTTTGGGACTGTTTACCGTCATCATCTTAAATGTTGTTGTTTTTGGGAGGGTTTTTTGTTGTTGTTGTTTTTTTTAAATGTTATTGTTATCATTGTTACTACAGTCATTAGTCTTTTAAAACTACATGTATTTTTTTTAACCCATCTTGAGTCATTGTCATACAACTTAATACAAGAAGCAGGTATAGAGATCCACAAGTGCCATCACTGCAGATTTTCTTTTGTGTCCAATGTGTTAGTGGTGAGAGAGAGCGAGAGAGAGAGAAGGAGAGAGAAAAAGATAAAGAGGGGGAAAGAGAGGGGGAGAAAGAAGGGAATATAATGTAAAGAGAAAAAGATTCAGGGGAGAAAAAGAGGAGGGAAGGTAAGTGGGGAACGAGAGAGGGGGGGAGCTAGAGAGGGGGGGAGGACTAGAAAAGAAGAGATGCTATAGCAAGAGAGAGAGGGAGAAAATAGAGAAAGAGAGGGAGAGAAAGAAAGAGTGACAGGACGAAAGAGAAAGGAGAAGGGGGTCATGGATAGAGAGAAAAAGAGACAGAAAGAAAGAAAGAGCAACAGAGAGAGGAAGAGAGAGTACATCTTCAAGTCAACCTCTATTTTTGTAGCCTCTCTGGGACACACAGTATTTGTACAGAAATGAAAAGTTTTAGTGTCGAAGTCAATGTCTGTGGCCGACATCCTTAGGGTGTCTGTTAAGTGTTGTTTTAACCAACTTAAAGGATCATCATCTTCAACAATCTCCGATGCATTGTGTTATTTTTTTAATGAAACATTTCTGTAGCGCAATATCAGAAATTACTGAATGCTCCGTGACAACAGTGCAGTACGAGCGTAGCCCACAACCAAGCGCGGTCTCCCATAGACACTGCTTTTCTTGGCCGCGCTTCGATTGCACCATACTGTAATATTATAATAAGCACTGTTGCCTCAGATTAAGTCATGAGGCATCGGTTTCGCGTTTAGAGGCTTCAATACTAATCTTCAAAGCTTATCATCTCTAGCAATATCAATGGATTATTTTTACTATGTCGCAAGATCACGATTTTTGCATCATTGCATAATTTGTATCTTTGCTGCATTTGGCATTTGGTGACAAAGTTTGAAGCTTTCTTTACCAATCATTACCAGAAAAGAAATTTGAAAAAAAAAAAAAAAATAAGCAAAATAAAGCAAAACAGTAAGCAAAAATGTTTTGTCTCATTTTCCTCCTCATCAAAATATCTCGTGAAATTCATAGTATCATCAACATCAATGAGGTTGTTTGGGGTTTTTACAGCTCCATCGACTCTGTAAGATCATTTTGGAGCCAAGAAATATCAATTTGGAGTTTTGCCCGGGCGATGGCCCCGAAAGCCTACTTTTTTTCTATTTTTAACGTGTGCACTGGGCCTCCGAGATTTTTTCGCCCTTATCTGAGTAGACTAGGTGTTGGATTTTATCTACCCTAAGATCAGGGGTGTGGTTTCAAATCAACATCAGTGCATTAGATCCTTGGCCATTCATAGCTCAAATTTTAGACCAAAGTTGCAGATGGAGTGCTTTTTTATCTCTTCTGTCATATGTAATGTACAGTTAATTTTTTTGTCAACGAGTTTGACAATTTTAATGTGGCCTATCTTATGTGATAATTCCCCCCTTACAATGTGATTTTGTGCACGTTTGAACCAATGTGTTCTTTGTAGTCTATGCTTTTAGTTGTAAAAGAAAGAGAGAAATGGAGAAAGAGAGAGTGAGAAAGAGAGCAAAAGACACAGAAAGAGAGAGAGAGTGAGGGAGACTGGAAATATAGAAAAATGGAGAGAAAAAATGGGAGACAACGTAGATTTTGATGAATCAACAAGATGCGTTAATAATTTTCTTAAAATAAAGTGACGAGAAAATTATCATTTACAAAATCATTCATTTGACTCCATATGTGTCATATAATAATACGCCTGAATTACATAATATATATTTTGTGATCATTAGAAAGCCTATTCAAGCAAAAACTTACGCTTTAAAATCATTGTTGGTTGTCTGTGTTGTGTATTTGCATAAGTGTCCACGTACAAACTTTCTCTTTTTCGTACAAACTTACTTGCTCTACAGCGTGTCAAAGTGCCCGTGTGTCTGTGGATGTATACGGAGTGTAATAATGTATACCCGGGGTTAATTTTGTCTTTTTTTTTTTTTTTTTAACTTTTTCTCGTTTCTCAGGAAAACTATGCCTGTAGCCTTTGTTCCATCAATCCACACAGATATACGACAAAACGCAGTCTATAAAACTTGAATTCGCGGAATTACATATTGCTTCTCCTTAACGAAACATAAACGCTCACAAATCCAAGTCCTTCGCAAAAAAAGAAGGGGAAAATATCTGCAAAAGCGCCGATGTACAATATAACATAATGCGAGTGCGCGCATGTTATGTACATTATTTTTTTTTAATTGTTTAGAATTAGACTGAATGCTGTTGTCGAGTCAGTGAATACATGTACAAGATAAGGGCCCTAATACTTATAGATTGTAAAGGGCTCACAGGCTGTTTTCGAGAGGGATATAATGCTGTATAAATGCAATCCATTATAAATTATAGAATAACCTTTATCATTTTCGTTCAATAGCGACAAGACGAGCTAAGGCATAAAGTGATAGTCATTGTTTGTTGTTACTATTGGCTTGACTCTTTTCTTCCAATGACATTGTGATTACGATTGATTTGTGAGCTACGTACCAGTATGTTCATACAAAACAATAATTTTTGCGTGTACCAAGACTGTAAGTACCGGTACACCTGTGTTTTCTGTGCATTTTTATATATACCATAGCGTAAACTGTGACCACACAAAGATACATTTATTATATTTTATTCTTAATGCGTGTGTATATATTATATAGCGTCGATAGATGCGAATGCTTGCTGAGTGTCTGAGCGTATGTACAATGACCGTATAAGGCTCTAGTACACAGTATACACTCCGCTCTTCACTGCTCCGCGCTAGGAACAATTTTAACAGAAGCGCACAAGTGTGCGGAGAGGAGTGCAACCAGAAGTGGAACGAAAACTATTTTGCTTTTGGTTTTAGCTAACCGACTCTTACGATGCTGTAAGGCCATTTAAAAAGAGCGCTTTTTCGGCCCTGAGGGCTATCCCAGGCCGAGAGAAACATTGTTCTATAAGGGGAAAATAAAAAAGATATTATTATTATAATAATGTACTTGATCAAACAAACTGCCCCACGTGAGCTTCGAACTCACGTCTTTTGCTTGAAAGACTAAGAGCGAAATCGTTTCTACAAAGGCTTCAAGGCGATATAGGCCTAGTAACCTACACTGAAACTATAATATAACGAGATGATCGGGATTAGTCTTAAGTCCTCGTTACATCCGAGATGTAACAAACACAAAATAGAGCGGGGAATTTCTTTTTTTCTCGCTACAACCGAGGTCTAGTACAGTTGAGCTCGTTAAACCCGAGGTACACTGTTTTTACGACTCTCGTTTTCCCTTTTTTCGTTGAGCATTGCGGAGCGGGGCGTCGGCTATGGACGAGGGCCCCAAGTCTGACCAGAGAGGCTAAAAGTTTTAACGGAGAATCGGCCTATGACAAGGGTGCGTTGCAAGGGCGGCCGCAGGATAAGAATAACCAAGCGTGGATCCTTATTGGCACTTATTATTTTTGTTATCCGCGGTTCGATTCCACAAACAGCACTGTTGACACGGATTCCTGTTTAGAGGATCCCGGAATCGCGTTTAGAGGGTTTGTTTCTCCTATAAAATATAATAGACTCTTTGGCCTGATGCCCAGATTAGGGTCATTCCATATTAATGTGGCGACACTTTGACGGTGACAATTCTCACAAAATCTACCATGACCGTTTGACATGTTTTAGTAAGTTATACACACATGTTTTACTTTTTGCTTTGAATTGCCTGATTGCCATTCCATTGATTAAACAAGAATGAACATCAAGATTTGTCCTCTAGTTTTTCTTGAATCCCATTTGTTTGTTTGTTTGTTTACTTGGTTTTGTTTGCTTTTTTGTTTATCGTCCTTTGCAACACTATTAGAGACGAGGATGAAAGTGGCTCTCCTAGAGAGATGCTACAAGCTGGGATCCCGAAGGATTCGAGAGAGGTTGTAACGTTTGAAGATACCCACATAATAGAAGAAGTAACTGACGTCAACCAAAATGTTGCAATGGCCTGCTTCTTCTCGTAATTCAGAACTTAAACTTCTTTTCCCTCGAAACCACAAAAACTGCCGATATCAAGAATCGTGTGCCTCGCCAAGGTCACAATGTACCTCAAAATGGTCAAATCATTTTTTTTCTTTTACAAAAGTTAAAGAGGGGGGAAAATGACTGAAAGCAACAAAAAACACCTGCATAGCAAGGGCTCGCAGGCAATGCAATCGGACTTTCATCACAGACACAAGCAATCTGAATATAGAAGTATACAATAAGGGCACAATTTATTCTAAGACATGCTCCAAATGGGCAACGTCATCTCAACACACCTCCTCACACATTTGGCAAAGTTTGCAAAGGCATTCAGGCAAGTGACTTGTATGGTGCTCTTAGTCACTAGCCTCATTTCATGCTTCAATTGGATGAAAAACCATGGATAATTGGTCCTTCAGGAAACCCCACAATAAAAAAAGATTAGGTGGATTCATGCCCGGAGACTGAGTGACCCAGTACATGTAAGCAAGTTGGTTCTTCCAGTCTCATACAGCTTTTGCAGCACTCGAGTTTTTACATTAGAGGCGCTTCTTTCAATTCTTTGACCCTGTTGTTATTGGCTGCAGGGGCTTCTTTAGCCAAGCAATAAGTCGCCTGTCTTGGAATATAGGCCCCTAATGATCCGGGGTTCGGGGCTTTTGACATTCATCTCGATATTATTGTTAGTGTTAGTTCGTACTCTCCTCAACTGATTTCAATCTTCTTCTTGGAAATCCTTGCCAAAAATTTATTGTGCGTCCGCTGCCACGACGACCGGTCGTCGGTATAGAGATACGCAATGTAAGGGAAATAACTGCATTATTTCAAAATGTTTTGTAGAGTGCTTTCTTACCTCCCTTGATTAGACCGTTTGCTTCTTTTGAAGACAAGGCCAAATATTCTGCACAGTACCGTGTAAAACTACATGTCATGTAGTGCTCACCCGATCAGGAAGGAACTCTTGTAACATGCTCTGCTCCTTCCTTCTGGAACCGTGCTTGCTTTTTTTTTTTTACCTCAGGGACGTGAAAAACAGCCGGATAACTGCTCTGTGGCTGATTTCATTAACTGTCCCGTCAGTTTCACCAGTCTCACCTTCAAAGAAAAAGGGACCTGCTATCATGTCACTGTTCTTTGCGCGCCATGCCGTGACTTTGAAGGGGGGGGGGTGTTGTGAAGCGGTCTTTCAGCAACAATATCAGGCTTCATTGACTCCCACTGGACATTTGACCATATGTTCACATCCCTGCTCAAGCAAAAGTGAGACTCTATCAAACCCAAACAGATTTTACCCACTCTTCACACTGATCCATCTATCGTCGTAACCAAATGTACACGCCAAGACTGGACGGCGACTTGTAGCGACAATGACTGCTCCACTGGGACAACAGAGGATGGCCCATTTGAGCATATCTTTTAAAGAATAATAAATTGTGTCCTTAAACTATTGACATCGTGAATGTGATTGTTCATGTTGTGCGAGTTCTGTTCTACTCCCGACATCTCTAGATCTTGATCTAGATTCTAGATCCGTTTTAGAGTTATCCCACATTAGAATCGATCAATATAAAAAAAAAACCACCCTGTATTTCAAAAGTGTTAGATGATAACATTTTATGAGTGGGTCGAAAGGAGTTGAAGTTGAAGCACGGACTAATTAAAGGGGTTGGGAATCTTGTTCATCTACATGGGATCACGCAGTAGTGAGAGAAAGAAAAGAAACTCTTATTTTTCTTATGAACTTATTGCCGGAAGTTATTACTTTAGGCCTACATGTGATTGTACTTCTTTTCCATCCGTATCAGTTAATGAATGCAATAATAACAAAGTAAAAAAAAAGTTATAAAGATCATCGTGAGGAAATGTAAAGTCAGAGATACATAAGTATTAGTTCAGTGTATTCGGAAACTGGATCACGGCGCAATGTAGCCTATCATTATGGATAAGACGGGTTATCATGCAGAACAGATTCTCTTAAGAAGTAGTAAGCGAAGACAGCCTGGCTGCGCATAAACAGCACCCACTGTCCGTTCTATGACCGCAAACCAAAAGGCTTCTGCAATATAAAACTTATTTTTTTGGTTACCAGTTTTACGTCCCCTGCAATACTGTAAGGTCATTTAAGAGATGGGCTACTTTGTTGACCCTGCCTGTCAGGGCCAACCCGGGCTGAGAGGGAAAACGTCCCAGCAGAAAAAAACACCCAGATCGTCCACGATCGGGATCGGACCGGGGTCTTCCGCATGCAAGGCGAAGAGCTTGACCATTACACCACAGCGCCGGTCTATAAAACTTTGTGGTATGCTGAAGATACAAAATCTATAGTTGAGTGATCATGCGTGTCTAAGAACGGCGGCTTTCTAGCCATACCTGGAATCACTTAAACTCGTTTGGGCAAAGAGGAAAACATCATACTGCAACTTGCCACAATAGAGGAATTGTACAGCCATAAGGCGCGGTGGACCTTCGCGCCTTGTCTCTCTCCTCACCCTCCGAACTATCCACGTTCCCAACAGCTTTCTCCAGCGGTTTTTGGTTTGGTTTGTGCTTAACGTCCCTTGGTCATTTAAGGGACGGGCGACTTCGACCCTGCCTGTCAGGGCCAACCCGGGCTTTAGAGGGACATTGTCCCAGCAGAAAAACGGAGATATACTCGATCAAACAAACTGCCCCACGCGGGCCTCGAACTCACGTCCTCTGCGTGATAGGCGAAGCGCCTAACCATTACACCACCGCGCCGGTTTCTCCAGCGGGGTGTCTCCCAGCAATACCTCCACAGGACTTGAATGCTTGTTCTCGCATGCTGTGATCAATGCAGTTTCTCCTTACGCGTTTTTATGCTCAACACCTGCACATACGGTACTGGAGTAAACGCTGGATAATACACCCGTAAACACCTGCTCGTGAACCAATCGTCAAGGGTGTGTCCAGATTTGCATTGCAATGATTCACGTCTGCGCCTTTTGCTCGAAGATAACCGATAACGCCTTTGTCCACTTTCATCAGAATCCCGAGGCACACAGGGGCGTGTATCCATCCGAATCTGTGGCTTTCAAATTTGCACCTGAATCCACCAACAATCTGACGGTGTCTATATTGTTCGTTGACGCCGCTACTACCCGAGGCGGCATGATGCATTTCTCTCCCCCATTCACATCAGCGTTGGCTTGGAGTTGTAGAGATGTCACGTCCAAATTTTAATGTTCATTCTGACAAGCTGTAAACTGTAAGAAGAGCGTTTTCGCCATGTTTTTTCACGTGACTAACGTCTGCTCCTGCGTCAAGATGTTTTTTTCACACGTCACGGATCCCAGTCCTCGAGGCGAGAATCAGAAGAGTTGCCCTCAGGCCCTGGCTTATTTGGATCCGCACTGGAATCGAGAAGAACTTTTACAACGTCTTCGTGTCCTTGCTTTATAGCCGCCATGATGACGATTCCTTTCTCTGAGTTAACATAATAATCTACATCACTACCGTAATTCACAAGAAAAGACACAATGGACACGCTACCCTCAGAGCTCGCTTCAGTTAGACTGTTAGAGCTTGATTCACTTCAGACTTCAGTTTATTATCTTGAGATGATCTGCATATACAATGTTCTAGCAAAATCCTCAACATATCCAAGTTCTTACGACGACTGTGATCGGAGAAGACCCGGATCTAGTTTTTAAAGTGACAGCGCCAGCTTCCACAAACAAACGAGAAGATTCTGCGCGTCCCTGACTGCAAGCCGCATAAAGCGGCTTTTCACACTTCGGTTTGGTTACAGTTTTACGTCCCCTGCAACACTGTAAGGTCATTAAAGAGACGGGCTACTTCGACCCTGCCTGTCAGGGCCAACATGGACTGAGATGGGAAAATCCCAGCAGAAAAATACCAGAACGTCCGCGACCGGGGATCGATCTAGGGTCTTCCCGCATGATGGCGAAGAGCCTAACTATTAGTATTACATCACAGCACCGGTCGTCTCACTCTGATGGTTGCGCGGATCAAGTCGCGAGCCCGCAGAAACAAGCGCTTGAACAACGGGATCGATCCCCCAATCGGCCGCTTTATGCAGAAGAGAGTTGCCGCTAGCGTCAGCATTCACATCTGACCCTTGAGTGATGAGATATTCCAACCATCAGACGCTGTTGGTTTTCGCGGCGTACATGAGCAAAGTCTCCCCGCCACCTCCATGCGAGATGTTAACGTTTGTCACTGATGCGAGGAGCTTCTGCAACACTGTAAGGTCATTTAAGAGACCGGCGACTTGGACCCTGCCTGTTACCGTCCCAGCAGATAAAAACAGACTGGGCTACTGTCTTAAACTTCTCTACACGGGCTTCGAACTCACGATCAAGTATATTATTATCTCCTCTTATGCCTCTAAGGTCGAATTGGCGCTGACAGGCAGGGTCGAAATAGCCTGTCTTAAATGATTTTTACAGATATAGGCCTACTTGATAAAGGTACACTAGGTAGAGCCATGAGGAAAATCTTTGTCAGTTATAAGACTTTAAATATCCAATTAAACTGACCTTATGACTCAAACATGGGATTCCAGTAAAGAAAAATAGGCCACCAGGCACTATTTTTCATAAATCATGGATGATTGGGTCGAATCAAATAATATTCCAATCAACCTGGCGGCGGAAGTTGTGATATAAGTTCTCAAGATCCAATAATAGTGATGATGTTGCCTGCAACATGCTAAAAAATCATTTGTCTAGAATAACAACTTTTTGAGATACAGCAATTTCATTTGTTTATCAATTTCTGCCTTCCGAAATCCGATTTATATTAGACAAACTTTGGTACATACTCCATAATACAGGCAAAAATTATCATTGTATCACAATAATTCTTTAGCAAGTTGCAGCCATACATATAAAGAGACATCATGCAAAGTTAGGAAGGTATCCAACCATTATTTTGCTAGAAATCTCTGCCGCCGTAACCCTCCCCCTAACAAAAATACACTTTTGAGAAAACGACAAAAAAGATTTCAATGCAGAATGAGGAAAACAGGTCCTGTTTCATTTAAGGAATGAATACACGAGTTTTATTTGACATCAACCGAGTTTAGAAAACAACAAAAGAAGCCCAGACATGATATATGCATCATACTGCTCGCAAATTTTCAGCCGACATTGCCCCGAAAAACCAGTAAAATTGGTCTAGAGAAAAAACCATCAAAGATATAGCACTGAAATTTTCACATGTCATACAAATTGTATGTTACAATTATTAAGAACCAAAAAAGCTTGAAATACAGAATTAATTGAGCCATACCCCGTGTCAGATCATAATGAAAATTATAAAAATCTCGGAAACGGCAAGCGGCACAGTGAATGGCTTTGATGAAGTACGGGTAGGCTACACTTGAAACTTCCAAATCTTCTCTTGTGTGAGCTGAACCATCTCTCTTCCTCTATGTCTAAGTGCCAGTCTCCGTTTCCTCTCATCGTCCATGAGCTTGCGCAGAGCAGTGTTCAGGCTGAGGAGAGATAAACAAGATAAAAAGATTGTTGAAATATAATGTGAAATATGTTAATTGGAAATTCCTCCATTGATGAATCAGCACTCTGAATCCAATTCATACAGTCTGTGGACAAGAAGAAAATAGTATAAATGTTGACGCAGGGCCAGTCTGAAGTCTGAAACGAAAAAGCGTAGGTACTGGTATTCATAAGTGTGGACTGCTGTTGTTCCTGAAAGTTTCAGATTTAAAACCAGATTTAATTATTTAATGGTACAGATTAGATTTCTTAGCAGCTGGTCAGTGAGATTATAATCTATTTTTATTACTTCAGAATCTTACCGTTTTGCAACAAGATTGATGCATTCTTTTTTGTCGATGACGACATCTGGTCTGCACAGCTAGAGGTCTCGGACGGCATTGTAGGTCACCATCCAAGAGAGCCGTTGTGTATCGCAAGTTGAAGTCTTCAGACCTTGCCCACAGAATCTTGGTCCGCTCAACCTCTATTCCACCAGACATCCCTTAAAAGTCAGAAAGGAACATGGGCTTACTTTTCCTTTTCAATCCTCTGGGTTGGCTTTCAAGTTTTGCTCCATGACCGCGCAATACTGAAAAATATAAAACAATATATCTAGACGACATTTGAATAAATGATAAAACAGTGTGGCTTTGAAGTCACAAACATTTTGGGCAGACGCTTCAAGAGCTCGAAGGCAAAATGATAACTAAACTCATTTAAGAGACGGGCTACTTCGACCCTGCGTGTCAGGGCCAACCCTGACTGAGAAAGAAAAAATCCCAGCAGGAAAAACGCAGATCGTCCGCGACCAGGATTGTACCTTGGTCTTCTGCATGACAGGCGAAGAGCCTAACCACTACACCACAGACGCCGGCTACCACCCAGATTGGGCTGGGATTGAGGTTTACAGGTTCTACAGCACAATCGACACTGCAAGGTCATTTGAGTTTAAGGAAATAGATTAAATCAATAGAAATACCGGGGGTTGAGAGGCGCATGTTATTCTAACTACAGTGATGATTCCACACCTAATTTTTCTCAGAACAGCATTTTTGCATTTACAATAACATGCCTCTCAATACTCGATAGGTTTGGTTTGACGCCCCACGCAACACTGTAAGGTCATTTACGGGGCGGGACCCACGAATTTTACGTCTACCTCCTTTAGGTCAGGGGTCGGAGCCATGTAAACTTCGAAAAAAAATCCCGGTGAACCTCCCCTGATTCGAACCCGGGGCCTCCTCATCTGTAGGTGGGTGCACTGCCGCTCGGCCACCATAGCCCCCTCAACACTCGAATTCCGGTATGTTGAAATAAGGAAAAGAAGGTGCAGACAACAGCAATGGTCATAATACTGCGGAGGCCATTACTGTACCCTTGGGTTTTTGTTTGTTTGTTTGGGGGGGGGGGGGGGGGGGGGGGTTTAGGTAATTGAAA
>JAUKPP010255018.1:0-12323 GCA_032273245.1 Phyllaplysia taylori
CTAGAAGCCATAATAAATGTCAATTTAAATGTGTTTTTTCTTATATAATTCATTGTACACAAAGGTAAATAACTGCATATATCTCAGCTTGGAAAAAATGGATATAGAGCATTTTGTCATGAAACCCTTCATATATATCTAGGTTGCCCCAGTTTTCGCCCACCCAAGAACGCGTAGGAATACATGGTTTGACACTAGATTCCCATTAGGTGGGCGAGATTTGGCACTGGGCGAAAATTGCAGCACAAGAGATACTATACTATAGAGCAGTAAAAATTCACGGGGCAAATTCTGCTTGATTTTCTTAAAACTAGCCTACACTTGCACTGCATGAATTTTCACCAAACTTTGCTTAGATCTAGGTGTTTGTTTCCATTTGTCTCAATGGGATTACCTTTCTCTGAATAGATTCACGTCTTATTTTAGAAATTTTTTAAAAATAAGATACCAATAAAAACAACAAGTTGGCCAGATCGGGAATATCATAAGTCATAAGCTTTACATTAGCACGAGGTCGAGGGTTGTTTTGCGCCCAATTAGTCTTGTGACCAAAGAAAAAAATAAGCTCTAGTTCTCAATTCATTGTAAAGTTTAGAAAATTCCTGATTATGTTGCTAGGCCTGTGTTGTTTTTTATTGATCTTATAAAGAAACTTCTCAAATAAGACATGAATCCATTCAGAAAAATATGATCCTTATAGACCCATAGAATTAAAAAAACCTGTGCAAAGTTTGGAAGAAATTCATGCTGTAGTTTCGGAAAAAATCCTGCAAAAGCTGCGCCATACATTTTTACCATTTTTATTTGAAAAGGCCCCATAACTAAAGTGTTTGGGGCCCTTCTAAGGACCTGAAGAAAACACAAGGTGAAAGAGTACTACCTCGCACAGTCTTTGAATGAGTCACTAGTTTTCAATCCAAGAAACATTTTTCTCTATCTGATCCCAAGTGGAATTTTATGTTTCATTTGTTTGATTTCAGATTTTTATTATAATTATGGAGCAGTACAACATTCTTGGGCGCATTGGAGAGGGAGCTCATGGGATTGTACTCAAGGCAAAACATATTGAGGCAAGTTTAGAAAGTTTAAATATTGATTTGCCAAGAAAGCATTGTTGTTGACTTTGTTTATAACATATTTTTCTTCAAATTAACGTGTTTGTATTAAAGAATAATAAATTTGTCAATTGCCATCTCTTAAGCAAACCATCTCACCAACATAGTCTCACTACACACATTACTTGTTTGTCATAGAGATGATGAATTGAATTTGAAATATGAAATTAAAGGTCATGCATAATATAGTCTGCCACAGCTATGCCAACCTGTTTCAAATTTATTGCCCTCAGTTTCCAGAAACAAGTATGAATAATGGAAAGTTTATTTTATTGTTATTCTTAATCCATTTTTTTAAATAAAATATTCTCTTTTTCCCCTTTAGAGTGGTGAAGTGGTGGCTCTTAAAAAGGTACCATTGAGGAATGCAGAGGAGGGAATCCCAAACACAGCTCTTCGGTATGCTTGATGTGTTGATATCAGTCATTGAAAAGTTTACTTTATTTTCTGTCATTGAGTAAAATATTGTTTCAAGCATGCTATCTACTTATTATAGAGAATTCAATCTCACCTTACGCTGTATCAAGAGCACATCCATTTATTGGAAAGTAATGGAGCCAAGGAAAGAATATAGAAGCTTTGCTCTACTAATATATATGTTAGTCTGTCAAAATATGCCTGTCCCTGCTGCTGCTTACACAAAATCAGGGTGTTGCTGTACCAATATTGACAGAAAAGAAAAAACTGCCTCATCATTTCTCTATATAGTCCCTTCTCCTCTCTACAGCGGGACCTTACCGGATCCCCTTTTTTTTTCCTATGTAAAATCAATTACCTGTGCTCTGGTTTAGGGGGGCAAGGACAGGCCAAACTTGGATACAGCGGGAGGCCAAAGTCAAATATCCAACGACTGTACGCAGGGGCGGGCAGGGGATGATATCAAGTGCACTAAATATAGCTACCATTGATGCCACAGCGAAATCGCAGCTGTGGAGGAAACCCCAATTCTCCATCACGCTTTCTCAATTTTGAATTTCGGACGGAAATTTCTTTAGCGACTTAAACAACAGTGTCTTTTTCAATGTGGGAGGTAGGGTAATCATATGGATTTGTAGACATTTTTAGGCAATTCCCCTTTGCGTTACTAGAGCAGGAATTTGCCTACAGCAGGATTTTTCTTCTGGAACTGAAAGTCCCGCTATAGCCATGTCCTACTGTATATGTACTTTACTGGTTTCAACATGACATGATAGTTCCCATGTCTCTGATTACTTTAAATTATTGAAAAAACATAGAGTGAAATTGTCTCATGTGATACAGTCAGTGCAGAGTGCTACATTATACAAAATTTTACAGCAAAATCTGGTATGCAGTATCCAGAAGATGACAACATTTCCTGCATATCCATACCTTGCACATAAAAGAATAGAGTTGAAAATAAAATAGTTAATTAAGATGGGATCTGAGAGGATCTGCCCTGGAATAGTTTCTGCTAAGATAGGGTTTAATAACAGCAGCGAGATACTTTCTACAGTTTCTTTTTTTTTCTTTCTTTCCAGAGAAATCAAGGCTCTCCAAGAGATTGAAGATAATCCTTACGTAAGTTTGATGCTGTGCAGTTTGACAACTATGATAGTGTAAGATGTTTGCATGTTTGTTTGTGATTTTACCCCTCCTTTGACATTATATCGCCATATCATTACTTGGATTCCCTATTCCCATAATGTTTTGCAGCACCAAAATGCAAAGGGATGAGGACATTTTTAACCCAGAATCTCAGCCTGCTGAGGCAGAAGCTTTACCTCTCTGCCAAGAACTCCTCCACTGGAGTCCGCAACAAACAAATTATGCAGAAAAAGACAATCATAGAAGCAGGAATATGTACAAAGTCTGCAAAGGTTTTTCTTCTTCTTCTTCTTCTGCGATCCCCTGCTAGAACTCAGGGGTAAGTCACAATGACTGAATTTTACGTACATGGCCTATTTATCCTGCAGTGGCTTGTGTTTCCACAAGTGCACTGCAGGGTCCCCACGCCATACAGGCAACCATGTTCCGTTTTCAGTGGGTACTGTTATTGTTTAAACTGAGAAGAGTGGGTTCAGTTGTGATGCATTTTTGCCGCCTTGTACGGTTTCATGCTATGCATCAGAGCAGAAGATGCCATTCTTTGTTTCCCCTGGTGACAGCCCCTCACCTCCACGGGCTGCAAAGGTTCAGATATGGCTTTGATTTTTGCCCTGATCTCCCCCGAGAAGAATGACCATCTCTTGAATAATTGCCCTTATGGTCAAATAGATATTGTAAATATTTTCATCATGTTGAATTTGTAAGCGGATACTTATGTTCTCTCTCCATGTCCCTTGAGTAAATAAGTGAATGATTGTTTTCCCCACCTTACACAGCCTTCTTAGTATGAATGAATAGTTTGTATTTGGGTGGGTATGTGTGTGTAGGTGGGCGTGTGTGGGTGGATGGGTGTATAAATGTAAGACTCCAAGGCATGTCTGCCCTCTGTCTTGTGTCTATTACTGTGTTGATCTCAGCTGAAGCTGTACTGTACCCCAAAGAGCATATTTTAATGCTATTTATCCCTCTCCTTTTCTCACCCCAGACGAATGAAGCGGGTGTGAACTCTTGCAGGAGGCTATGTTGGCAACTTCTTCCATGTTGACTATGAGAAGAAATTTCAAAGAAACTTATTACTAAATGTTCGATTCTTTTAAAAATCTATCTTCTATCTATTTCCAGTAAAAATCATGCTCGAGAATTTGTACCTTTTTTTTCCACTTCTAAATTAATATTGGCGAAATGAATGCAAGGAAAAACACAACAGCACATCTATGACATGGGAAAATGGTGTGCATCACTTTGTGTCGGTGTGCTACCAGGAAATGGACACTTGGCGGAGAAGAACCTGAGAATGGACACGCAACTGTTCTATTTATTGTTCCACTATGGTTTCTCTCAGTTTTTCTCTTTGGTATATGAGTGTACTGTTTTGACGCCATGACCCAAAAGGGTTTAGTTCTGCTCATTCCTTTCAATATGAATTTTCTTTCAACATCGCATCATAAAGTAGCCCAGAAAAAAATTAAGTGGCTTTTGACTGATACGAAAAAAACACCATTTACTTTCATCCTGCGCTGTTTCCGAGTTATTCCAGTTTAGAATTGATCAATGTAAAAGAAAACCACTGTGTATGTATGCATTGAGACTTTAACTTTTTACAAAATATGGCATTTTAGCCAACCCACTCATTGTTTCCTTCTTCAAAACTGGTATATCATGCTGTGTGTTCTGTGTTTGCAGGTGGTGAGGTTGCGTGAAGTATTTCCCCATGGCTCTGTCATTGTGTTCGTGTTTGAGTTCATGCTCTCGGATCTGTCAGAAGTGATACGCAAAGTGGAGAAGCCTTTGACAGAAGCCCAAGTCAAGTCCTACATGCTCATGCTGCTGAAGGGAATTGCTTTTTGTCATGAAAACAACATCATGCATAGGGTAATTTTTGCTGAGATTAATTTCCCAATAACCTTAGACCAGACATAGACAAACTCTGGTTGACGAGTCAACCCAGTGATTAATATTTTTGTTAGTGAATGTAGCCCTGGATAAGTTCATTAGTAATAACAAACTATCCATCTTGAGGATAAGAATTAATAGTAATAGTCTGCTTTCTTGCTGGAAGAAATATTTTTTATTTCATGAAATCCTTTATGATACTCTCACATTGTCAACTTCAGTCTCAATTTTTGACAGCTTGAGTACTTCAACCTGTTCTGCTTAAATTTCTCTTGTTTTGGACGGAAAGATTTTTAGAAAAGCTCAATCCTGCCCACAGCATGAACACACTTACCCATGCTTGCTATATACTTATCAGGAACTCAGGATTGTTTTTAAAAAAGAAAGGAAAGAAAGAACTAATTGAAAAATAGAAGCTTAAAGATTGCAATGGATTGTTCTGAAGGACAAACACATTTGATGCAATGATGGTCTTCTTATTTAAATATATCTCAAGGGTTGTAAGTTAACCAAAGACAATTTAAAATACATCTATAGTATGGGAAATAAGTGTGACTCTATCATAGAGTTTAACTTGTAGGTTGGGTGTCATTTTGCATTGTAAGAGAATAGGTACAAGATTTGTAGAGGAAAACAGTTCAAATGGATTATAAACAACATTACTTGAAATATAATGTATAATTCTTTTAATTTCAGGATCTTAAACCGGCAAATTTGCTGATCAGCTCAACGGGACATTTGAAACTTGCTGACTTTGGACTTGCCAGAGTTTTCCAAAACAAAGGTGACAGGCAGTACAGTCATCAAGTTGCAACTAGGTAAATTAAGAGTAATACCGAATGCAAGATCAGCTCTGGTATGCACCAACCTTTGATCGGGTAGATCTCACAACTGTCACTGTAGAAATGCTACATTCAATAGATAAGGCAGTACTCCCACTTGCTCACAAAACAGTGGTGCAAATGAGGAAGGCCAAAGCACTACTAAAAAGATACTCACATATTTCATGTATATTGCATTTACGTTGGGATTGAACATAGTATTTCAACGCTTGGTGTGGGATATGCCACGTGTAGGGGTTGGTGCACATGGAGGTAGATCTTTTGGAGATAGTTCTATTAGGAAATGTCAATATGTTTTGTTGTATCGTTTGTTTTTGTCTTTCTTTTTCTAAAGCTTAAATACTGTTTGGGGAGAGGGGGAGAAAAAAATCCTTGTTAGCATGAAGTACAGTTCAACTTGTCCACAACTGTTGTGGTTATAGTTATAGACAAGTGTCCTCTATGATAGGGGTCTGAGTCAGTGCCATTTGATACATGCAGATATATACAATAGAATTAAATTTTCACGAGCTACGTGTAAGCCACCAACAATGACACAGATAATGCATAGACTGAATGTAGGACCCTTTGCAGTAATTTGATGGGGTCAGATAGAGCTAGTTGAAACCTTTTGCACCCAATTTCAGTTAGCAGGGAGGTTGGCTGTTTTGTCACAAAAAATACTGACTGGGACCATTATGGAGAGAATAAGAATGTATAATAATTCAGGTGATCCCTATGGAGAAATAAGCACAATGGCAGATTCAACTGGATTGAAACTGTAGGAACTACTCTTGCAATCTTCAGCATGGTATTTACATGTCAATTGGGATTTTATGCATTATGATGATAATATAATATAGTTTTTGTGCATTCCAAATTTCTTAGCAACAGCAATATAATATGTGTGGGCTTTACAAAGTATGTCATCTATGGCTATCATTTTATGTTTTATGTTCTTGCGCTTTAGGATATATATATATATTATATATATTTATTCTCTTTTTTTAACTATTCACAGATGGTATCGTGCTCCAGAGCTCTTGTACGGTGCTAGAAAATATGATGAAGGTGTGGACCTGTGGTAAGCATAGATATTTCTGTCATCATGGGTAACGGTCTTCACCACACCATCCCTTTTACTTTAAATTTTCATTATCCATCCTTGTTGTATAATGCTATTCTTGTTTCATCACTATGGGCCTTTATAGTTCAAGTGTTCTGAAGCAGCAAGTTCAAAAGGATGGGGGGTTGCTGAATGATACAATGGCCACTTATGAATGTAGAGTTGTCTTTGTTTGAACCCATATTTTATTTTTATTATGACTCCGAACTTTGTCTTATCGAAGATGGGCATTTAATTTAATCTTGCTACTGGCTTTGTGTCGTAAAGGGTGTTAAGCCAAAACAACCACTAAGTGTACTGCAGGCCATTTTGTCTTCATAGAATAGGTTAATCCAGGAAAGTATGCAAAATACTCTTTTTTCCCCTATATCTTCTTTTTTGTGCACATGTGTGGTCTTCACCTATTACGCAGAGGACGTGAATTGGATCCTGGCATTAGCGGACATCTCTGTCTCTCTGCTGGGACGTTGTGTCCCTCCTAGCCTGGGTTGGCCCTGACTGGTAGGGTTAACCTCCTAGCCTGGTTTGGCCCTGCCTGGCAGGGTTAAAGAAGCCTACCTCGAACATGACCGTACAGTGTTACAAGGGGTATAAAATAAAAACCAAACACCCTTATTTTTATTGCTCGATGTCCATGCTGTAAGCACATATCCATCACGGATTTATTTACCAGTACACGTTATGTAATGGTAAGGCTTTTCACCTTTCATGCGGAAGGTTCAAGCTCGATCCCACATAGGTAGGGTAATAGCAACCCGTCTCTTAAATGACCTTAAAGTATTGAGGGGATGTAGTAGAACTAATAACCAAACCAATCAAACAGATTTGAAACAGAAGTAGTAGTCGCATTCATTCCAAAGTGCACTGTGTCACTCCCCTTTTCTTGCCAGACCTAGCTCATTTCAGATGTACAGTATTGTTTTTTTTTATTTGTCCTCAGGGCTGTTGGCTGTATATTTGGAGAGCTACTGAACAACTCACCTATCTTCCCAGTAAGCATCCATCATTTAGATAGCTTTGTATATTTCTTTGACGTTTCACTTGGTCATGGAGTCACAAATTACTCCTTAGGTTACCCTTGATTTCTTATAAATATGTTCGTTTCCTACTTTTTGTCTGAACTCATGGGCTTCTGCAGTTTCATGTGAGAAAAATTGTAGGCTTAAAACCATGGAACCAAAACCTGTAATCTTCTCATGATTTTTTCCTTGGATCAGTTTTGCATCCTAACTGCATTTCCATTTTGATTTTTTTTTTTCAAGATACAGCATAGTAGCCTACTGTAGTACCATGTAAATGTGTGTATGTCAAAATTTAATATTGCATATATGTGCATTAGATTTCATTGAGATTTCATTGTATGTTTACTTTCTGTTGATGTTGTTAGTATTATTATAGCCTGTCTAAATTCCGATACATACAGTCATGTCCAGAAAAAAAGCATACAATTTTTTACTAAAAGAGCTGATTTATCATTCAGAAAATCTTCTTAAACCATGTTCATTTTCTCTGTGGAATGAAATCAAAGGAAGTTGAACTATCTTTACTACTATGAGTAAAGTGTCATGTCTTTTAAGTCTATGAATTATTTTACTCTTCTGTGAAACGCCTTGAGCTTGAAATTTTTAAGGGAAGGCGCTATACAAATACCATTATTATTATTATTATTATTATTATTATGACATATGCTTTGTGTGGATTTTTCAAATAGCACCATTTGTCAAACGATGTTCATATATTAATATATCACATGTCACATGTTTTATTTGTCACTAGTCTCAGAAGGAAGAACTTTCTTACCACAAGAACTGTAACCACAATTATTGTTGGTTTAAGAAATTGTTGTCTTCATATTTTTTTTTCTAGGGAGAAACAGACATTGAGCAGCTTTGCCTGGTTGTTAAAGTTTTGGGAACGCCAAGTGAAAAATCCTGGCCTGTGAGTACATGGATAGTAGAACATGTTATCGTTTTCATTAAAATTAAACATCTTCCTAAACATCACAGGAGATAGGCAAACAAACAAGCCCTGTGGTAGAATGGTTAGGGTCTTGGCCTTCCATGCAGAGGATGTGAGCTCGAGGCCCATATGGGGCACTTTATTTGATCAAGTATTCTCTGTTGTTTCTGTTAAGTTGATAATTTCCTAGGCTCACAGACACTCTTCTTTTATACATTTATGAAAAAAATTTACGTGTTACTTTGAATGAATTGATATTTTTCATTTCTCCATTGGCACCAACTCATTCCTATATGTAGTTATCTGTATTTGTTCAGTTTTCACAAAGAGGTGACACAATACTTTACTGTCTAACAGCCATGGACTTTGAGTTGTTCACTCTTTAAGTAGTCTCTAAAAATCTACCGAGCCATGACAGTCTAGTACTGCACCCGGAAGTGAGAAAGCCTTTTTGTTCACCTCTTAAAACTGTAGAAGTGCAAAGCAGTTTCAAGACCTATCAGGACTGGAACAAGACATTTCTATAGTTCATTTGTCTCAAAAATCAAAAAAAGTTTTGTAAGAATAACTTTTTATAGAATGGCCAGATTTATGCCAAACTTTGACACTGGACTTTTAGTATTTTTATCAATTTTACAATGATAAATATCTGGCCAACAATTAATATAATATATTTTTTTCTTTGCCTTTATAAATTCATTTGAAACTTGAGTTATTTATAGAGGTTACTGTCTCTTCAACTAGCTCTACTGACAAAACAAGACGGCATGCTTCTATTGTGAGCAGAAATTGTCACAGGTTTTGAAGAGATGAGGTTAACAGGGATGCCAATTTTCCGTAAATTTACAGAATTCCGTCAACGCCGACAGCTCCGTCAGCCCCTTTTAACTTAAAATTATCCATGTTTCTACAGTATGTAGAATAGATCATTAATTTTTTTTTCATTTATGGCGATGGATCGCGAAAAGTTCAGTAAGGATTTTTTGTTTGAGTTGGCATCCGTGGGTTAAAGTAAGCTTGCTCTTCTCTCACAGCCACCTGCTTAGCAGAAAAAGGCCGTTTGTTCTGTGGAGGGGTGCCCTTAAAGATGAGACTAAGCCTACATCTTTTGAAAAAATATTACCTGAAAAGACAGAGATTTTCTTAGTTTCAATGTCTTTAAGTACAGTCAAACCTGTCTCTAAATAATACGACCACCCAATATTGAGAAAAAAGTGGTCGTTTTAGACAGGTGGTCATCCTGGACAGGGATGATATATAAAGGAAATGCAAATTGGGAGTCGATGGAAAGTGGTCGTTTGTGCAGGTGGTCGTCTTATACAGGTGGTCACTCCTGGGCAGGTTCAACTGTATAACTACATGTACTGAGGAATCAATAATTATCCTGGAAAACCTTTTTTTTTAGTTAGACGGACTATACATCATGACTGTTTGTAGTTAGACGGACTTTCCATCATAACTGTTTGTAGTTAGACGGACTATACATCATGACTGTTTGTAGTCAGACGGACTACACATCATGACTGTTTGCAGCTAGACGGACTATACATCATGACTGTTTGCAGCTAGACGGACTATACATCATGACTGTTTGTAGTTAGACGGACTATACATCATAACTGTTTGTAGTTAGACGGACTATACATCATAACTGTTTGTAGTTAGACGGACTATACATCATGACTGTTTGTAGTTAGACGGACTATACATCATAACTGTTTGTAGTTAGACGGACTATCCATCATGACTGTTTGTAGTTAGACGGACTATACATCATGACTGTTTGTAGTTAGACGGACTATAAGTCATGACTGTTTGTAGTTAGACGGACTATACATCATGACTCTTTGCAGCTAGACGGACTATAAGTCATGACTGTTTGTAGTTCGACGGACCATACATCATGACTGTTTGTAGTTCGACGGACTATACATCATGACTGTTTGTAGTTAGACAGACTATACATCATTACTGTTTGCTTTTCAGGGCATGTCCAAGCTGGACCTGCCAGATTACCACAAGATCTCCTTCCCTGACAACCCTCCAATCCCCCTGGAAAAGATTGTGCCGGACGCGTCAGAAGAGGCTCTGGCCCTTCTCAAGCAGTTTCTGGTGTATCCGAGTAAACAGAGAATCTCAGCAAAACAGGTAGGCTTAGTTTTGTCGTTGTTTGGTTGTGTGCCTCTTTCAACAATGTAACACTGTTCAATTTGGTTTAGTTTGGGCTTAACGTCTCTTGCAACACCGTATGGTCATTTAAGAGATGGGCTATTTCAAATTTCCTTGCCAGGGCCAACCCAGGCTTAGAGGAACACTGTCCCAGCAGAAAAACGGAGATATACTTGATCAAATAAACTGCCCCATATGGGCCTCGAACCCACATCCTCTGCATGGAAGGCCAAGACCCTAACCATTCCACCACAGAGCCTGTTTGTTTGCCTATCTCCTGGGATGTTTAGGAAGATGTTTAATTGGAATGAAAAGGATAACATAGAGAATTAGCTGAGAAGAATCTAGAGAGCAATTTCATGATGCTTAGTGAACATAATTTTTCTAAAAAAGAAGACAGCTTTGATTGCTCAAGCTCCTCACAATGAATCTGTTCCTTTTTCCTATGAATAAAATTAACACTCTCCCCTACAGATATGAGGCCCAAAGTTATTCTTTGAGGAGCAAGGAATACACATGCCATGATATTGCGTGTCTTGAGAGGCGACTACAGACGCATAGGTCTGGTTCCTAAAAAAGAGCCAGTTGGTGGAGGGCCAAATACCTGATCTTGTAAAAAACAAAAAAGTTCTGTAAGCGACACTAAAGGTAGTTTTCAATTCAAAGAATGTTTCTGTTGTCCCCTAGGCCTTGCTACACCAGTACTTCTTCACCGAGCCTCTCCCAGCCCACCACTCAGAGTTGCCGATCCCCCAGCGAACGAGTCGTCGGAGCGGCCTTCAGCTCAAGCACCAGGCCCACGAGTACAACCTGGACACTGCCATCGAGGATTCCCTCATCAACCCTGATCGACTCGCTCCTCACGTCATTTGAATTAATAATGTTGTCAGGAAAGCTGGTTTTTATGTTAATGTCCATTATTTCCATCATTTTCGTGGGTTGTTGTTTTTTTCAAATCACTTATTTTTCTCAGCATATTTTCTATTTAACACAGCACTAGTTTTATTTGTTTTTTGTTTTTAATATATAACTGTTCAGTCATTTTTACCAGACTCCATTGGTAACCCTGTGTTGTGCTGCTTCAGTTAAAGCTGAACACCTTCTCTCATTATATAAAATTGCAGAGGTGAAAATGTACACATGCCTTAAGATCTGTCTAAATGAGTCATAAGTCGCAAAGTTGAAAAGAACACCTTCAAAGTCAACTCCGGTGCTCAGAAGTATTTATTTTTTTATTTCAGTATCTGAAACTGTTTTCAGATCTGAATGTTTTTATGATAGATACATGGCGAAACTTGGTCACCTTGTGTGTTAAAATTTACCTGGTACCCACATGTTTGCTAAAGAACAAGTGTGAAGAGTACATTGTCCAATTTAAATCTTTTTACTCCCCTTTGCTGTTATCGCTTGTTGGGAAAATCTTAGCACACACCATATCTCAGCACCCATTGAAACGTGCTGGATACATTTTTCACTACAGTGGAACTTCCTGATAACAACCTCTCTGTATACGGTAGCGACATTCTCTGGATAAGGACATCGGCCTCTGGTCCCGATTTTTTTACTATATAACATTAGTAATAAAAGCGTTTAAATTGCGACATACATTCTAGTAAAACCTCTGCATAACGACAACGAGGTCGCAACTGTTGACATTTATACCTTTGTTGGTAA
>JAUKPP010255029.1:0-12323 GCA_032273245.1 Phyllaplysia taylori
GCACCCTGAACCATCAAATAGGCAATATTCCAGTTTTTAAATTTTGCCCCTTAGTGAACAGTTCGTGGAGAATTGCCAAAGTGCAATGCAATGGTCAGTGAAACAGAAAAACCGACCAAGTCCGCTAATCCACATGAAATGTTTAGGTGTGGCCTTGCTCACAGGGCTTGAATTTGAATATAGTTATGTGACAGCAGGTGCATGTCAACATTGATAGTGCATGCCCTGCTCTTTGTTTAGTAAATTATTTTTCGGAAATGCAGGGCCTTAAACAACTTAGAAGCGGACAGTGGCTCTGTAGATCGTTGATAAAACTTGAACTTAAACAACCCAAATCATTCCCTGATCAGAGTAACAATGTCAACATGCTGGTGCTATTTCTGTTTTCAGTCTGGTGGTGAACTTGAGAATGACGAGTCCACGGCTACAAAAATGACAAAACTGATCCACACTGCCTGCAGGATACCCATAACACCTGACAAGAAAGACGTGCTTCGGAGGATGTCCAGTAAGTTTTTGTTATGATTTTAGTATCTGGCACCAATTCACAAATATATTTGTGATTGGTTTGGTTTCTAGTTTTACATCCCTTGCAACACTGTAAGGTCATTTAAGAGACGGGTTTCTAAGACAAATCCTAAATGAAAAACGTAGATCGTTTGCACGTGGGATTGAACTCGGATCTTCCATGTAGCAGGCAAAGAGCCCAACAATTACACTGCAGATACAGGTCATCATTTTGATGCATTACTAGAATTAGGAATTACTGTGTTTAGTCCATGTTTGCATTATTCGAATCAAGTTCCTTTACAGATTCTCCATTATTGAACTGAAGTAAACCTCGCAAATAACATAGATGGGGAAATAGCAATGACAATAAAGAAAAATTTTTAAAAATTGCTTACGAGTTCCCAAATTGACTTTGCAGGACTTTTCCTATACTTTACGATCTGGGAGCTCCACCTCATTTGGCCAGATGGCATGACACATTAAATATTTCATAGTTTCACTTAACCACACATTGAATTTGCTTCTATAGTTTTCTTGTCTTACTTTTCAAAGAAATTACTCAGTTTACTATTTACTCAACAAAGTATTTTGTTTTATTTTCACAGTTGTGGTGGAAGACGTTATTTTCATGATCACTGTGTCCCAGCACAAGATCTTTGTCTCAAAACGACAGTACAACCCTCAGGAGCCTATTGCAACGTGAAACTTCACAGACCATATCTTATAGCAGTGCAATCTATCTGTATGATGAAATATGCATGTATTGTTGTTTTTATTTGTGTACATCTGAGGAAATATGCGTTTATAAAACTGTGTTACAACTCTTTAAAATTAGGTGCTCGTCGTTTTATACTAACACTTTTCATCCCCTTATTCTGGGTGGATCATGTCAGTTTAAAATAATGAAGAGTGCATGATTCAGGCAAGGGATGATTCTGTGTACAAAGCGGCATATATTGATAGTTAAAACGATAATACAGTTGCCAGCATCAAATTATCAATTTTTATGCAGTATGAAATTCAAAAGGTCTTCTTCTGCTTCTTGTTCATCTAAATAGACAATCCTGTCTTTATATATGGAAGGCTCCTGTTTGCTGCAGGTCCTCGAGGTTTCCACAGAGTTTCAAGGAACCTTGCCTGGGGGTAAGCCAGAACTTCCTTCGAGTTGCTTCATGCAGAGTGCAGTTGTGCAGATTGTGATCTGTTATATAGCTGTCAGTTTTGCATCGGCATTTGTCTGAGCTCCCACCCCTGAACTTTGTACACTAATGGTGTTTCAGGCGGTTGTGGCCAGTTCTGAGTCTAAACAGAGCAATCTGCTTTTGACGGGTAAAGCGGTAGTAGAAGTCAGCCTGGTGATGGCATGGATGTTGAACTTTTCACTTTTTTTGGAATCCCCTTTTGATGATTGCCAAAAGCGCTCAAAGTTTAAAGCTTTTTATGTGCTCTGTTGAAAATTTCCAAAAATGCAGAGAGGCTGCTTTTCTCCTTTTTTGTGGGATAGACTGCATGCAGTGTACATTAAGGAGTGTATGTGGAGTGAATGGATGTGCTTGTGTAAAACTATTATGGTGCAAGACTGGACCAATGTATGACAAGTTACTTTCAATAAATTCTTCCCTGTACTGGATATTGTATGGACTTCACTCTGTGTGTGTCTGCATACATTTAGATGCATGACATGTGATGTAAAAACAGATAATTGTTGCTTGCAGGAAGAGGTTGTTAGACTTATATTTATAATTAAATTATGCAACCCAGATATTTGGTGTAGGATTTAGTCAACAGCATCTTGAAAGTAGGCCTACATACTAAAATGTTCTTATGGTGAAAGAATTCCCCTTTTGCCCATTTCCTTGAGAAAGTCAGATTGAATGTGCTTCCGACATTAGAAAAACTCTTCTTGTGCAAAGAAAACTCACAGATTTTGATGAAGGCTAATTGTAAAACCACCTGTCCTTGCAGTTTACACTTGCGGGACAACTTTCAGTTTAAGTGTGTGTATACTTGGGGAGATAGAGAGTAGTTTATCTATTTCACAATTTTTGTTTTTCTCCATCCTTACTTGGGTCAGTCACACTGTGTTTGCAAATTGTCTATTGTAAAGTATCTGTACTCTAAAGAAGCTGGTGCCACATTCTTTTTTTAATGAGTGATTCATTTTCGGTGTCATAAGACCCAGTGTCTTAACTAATTTAGGCCATGACATCACATTTGTAGCAAGTTTTATAAAGTTTGGTGTTTAAGGTACTGTACTCAGGTGAAACTTGTGTGCCGCATTTAAGATACATTTGTGTGGACACCACCACCAAAGGATGAATATAAAAACTTGTTTGACTAAATCGTTAGTATAACATGGCGGGACTAAAATTGTGGTGCTGTAATTTGTTGGTGTTTTTTTTCTTGTTTGTTTGTTTTTATTGACCCAGTAGGTGTATTGTCAAATAGAATTTTGTCTTCCCATTTTACTTGCCACAGTCAATAATAAATAGATCTTCAAACACAGTTTAGGAAGCCAGATAGGAGATAAAAAATATTCTTAATTCACTCTTCAATTCAAGTGTGTCCTACAGTTTTTCTTGATTAGTTTTTGTGTAGGGGGGATTTTTTTTTTTGGCTTTCAATTTGTGTATATATTGAAATGAAATTAGATTGCCATAATGTCTGCATTAAATACAACTTTTCATATGATAGTATGACTTTTATACCTTTCTGTTCAAATTTAAATGTGTACATTTTTGTTTGTCTGTGATTTTCATTTTACTCTGCCTGACACAGATTCCTGTCAATTCTGAACGACAAGGGGCTCCTGTACCCAAGCCACACACTTTCTTTTGTATCTAGTCCTATCAAAAATGAAACACCAGTGTCTGATGTAATGGTAAGCTTACCACGCAGAAGACCTGAGTTCAATCCTACATGTGAATGATCTACACTTTTCTGCTGATTTTTGTCTCCCTCAGCCTGGGTTAGTCGTGACAGGCAGTGTTGAAGAAGCCCGTCTCTTGATAACCTTAGAGTGTTGCGAGGGACACAATACTAGAAACCAAGCCCAAAAAAATGAAACAAAAAAGTTATGTCTGTCAGGTCGTATTCAGTAGGCTGCTAGGTGTGAGCAGTAACCACACTCCATGAGATGGATGTATGAGTTTTATTTGTGTGATTTATTTCCCTTTGCCCTCCTTTTCACTTTTTTAAGTGATTCAAAAGCCTACACCCCACTTCCATAAATTTTGAGAGCTGTTTCCTCTCTCTATGTACCGACGCTGTGGTGAAATTAATGTAATGGTTAGGCTCTTCACTGGTCATGCGGAGGATCCGGGTTCGATCCCCAGCTCAGACGATCTGGCTTTTTTTCTGCTGGTATTTTTTTCCATCTCAGCCCGGGTTGGCCCTGACAGGCAGGGTCGGAGTAGTAGTAGCCCGTCGTCTTAAATTACCTTACAGTGTTGCAGTGAATGTAAAAGTGATAAACAAACCAATCTTTCCAGATTGGAAAATTTGTAAATCTTGCAGGCAAATATAAATTTGCCTTCCTGGATTGCAGGCTTTTTGGGGGCTGTATGCTAGCACCCATGATAGTGTTTGATATGGTCTACTCTGTGTGTGAACTCAGTGGATTTAGATACTTTTTATGGAGCTTCAAACCCTCTTCTCCTCAACATTTGTTAAATGTTTTACGTTGAACCACAGTGAGTTATCTCTTGTTGAATCCAAAGAAAACATTAACAAATGCTCAGTCGGCTGTTATAATATCATAATAACCATTGCTAAATATTCCTACCTTTTGCAACACCAATGCCTTTCAAATTATCCCATCCTTGGGCTTTCTTGTCATAAAGTTTTTGCCTAAAAAATTTCAGTGTAATTACTTTTGCTGTACTGGTGATGTGGTGTGATGGTTAGGCTCTTCGCCTTGCATGCGGGAAGAGCCTAGATCGATCCCCAATTGCAGACAATCTAGGTTTTTTTCTGCTGGGATTTTTTCCCTCTCAGTCCGGGTTGGCCCTTACAGGCAGGGTGGAAGTAACCCGTCTCTTAAATAACCTTGCAGGGGACGTAAAACTGGTAACCAAACCAAACTTCTACTGTCATTAGATGTCTTTGTTGAATTGTAATGACTAGGCTGTTGGCCTACCTCGCAGAAGACCCAAGTTCAATCCCACATGCAGATAATTATCATAATCTGCATTTTCCTACTGGGTTTGGTCCCTCTCTGTCCAGGTCGACCCTGATAAGCAGGATCGAAGTACCCCATACCTTATATGACCTCCCAGTGTTGCAAGGGATGTTAAACCAAAATTAAAAAAGGACATAAATAAAGCAGATGGTTGGTGGGCGCTCTGATCTCGTAGTCTGCTCCTCCGTTATGCTTAGTACATGTAATACTATTTTCCTAATAGGCTACTGTAAAAAAAAAAGTTTCGCGTGGTTTTATTTTCGTGAGTTCCTGAGTTCTTAGTAACAAGATATCGTAGCAAGCAAAGTTGCGAAAAAACGTAAATATTAAAACCATGTGAAAAGTTTGTTTTTTTCACTGTGGCCTATGTATCCTGGACCTGAAATGACTTTACAGGAATTGCTATATATAACCAAAATAGACATTTCCCTTTATCTACATGTATACAATGCGTTTTATCAGGCCCTATATCGGTGCTGTGGTGTAATAGTTAGGCTCTTCGCCTATCATATGGAAGAGTGGAGTTCGATCCCATACGCTGACGATCTGAGACTTTTTCTCCCTGACAGAGAGGGTTGAAGTAGCCTGTCTCTTATATGACCTAGTAGTAGAAGTAGTAAGGAGTGAGTTATTTATAAACGCGCCAGCCTTGGCTGTTTTAGACTCTTCTTGTTTTGTTATTTTCTCAAGCATGCTTAAGTTTCCCTGAGGGTTGTTTTTTGTGTGCTGCATCCGCAGGCACTTACTTAGTGGTCACAGTCACAAAAAAGCCACATTCGGGCAATTAAAAAGAATAAGTACATGTAAACACAAAACAGTAGCCGAAACCAAGGTAAAACAAAACAAAAGTCAAAACCCAATGATGAAGGTAGTTGTTTACAGAGGCACCAGCTTCTTTGGGTGTTATAGCCAACGCAATGATGGATAAGAAAAAACAAGCCAGCACCCGGTGAGACGTTTGGTATCCTCTGCCACTTCCACTTACATACATAATGTATACAGTAAATACTACATGTACGTGTATTCATTTTTATGCTCATCATTCCCTTACACTTACATTTAATTTTCTCCTCCTCCTCCTCCCTCCCCCCGTGCAAGTTGCGCATGTTAAAGGTCCCTTGGTCGTTGAAAAATGAACATCACAAAGAGTAAGCCTGCTTCGGCGCTGCCCGGGCAAAATTAAAAATAGCCTACACTGTACATGTAGCCTACAATGTAATTCCAACCCCAATAGTGTTTCTCGGCGCCGAAATGACCTTACAGAGTCGAAGGAGCCGTAAAACCAAAACAAACGAACATTTTCTTCCCTGTTGCGAAACGAAATGATAGGCCCACGTTCGCTTACATAGGCGTGGACAAAATTAGGTTTCAAAATCTGGTTAATCGGTTTGAACGTTTGAAAATCCGAAATACCGGTATTGAACACTACATTACAAATGTGCATGTTCTATCTCTATGTATTCTCTTAGAGGACATACATGAAGATAAGCAATTCAAGAACAGATTATTTTCGAGCAAAGACACAACCAGCGTCTCGTGGTGGAATGGCTACGCTATTTCCCTATCACGCAGAGCAGCGAGTTCTCAGCCTGGAACCCAACCAAATCAAGAGTAGTACAACTACAACAAAATAATCGAAATGTGTGTGAACGACAGATTCGAATCAGAATGATAACAAAAAGAAATTAAAAGAGAAGGAGATAGAGAGAGAGAGAGGAGAAAACAGAATTACATGTATATGTAGTAGCCTACATATTATGCAATGAAGATTGTACAACTAGTTTAACACAGCTTGAGATGTATTACGAAATTGTGCACGTCTCTCTCTCTCTCTCTCCATCGACATGTATCTATCTATCCACACAACCTCGTCCCCCACCCAGGCCTCCCCCTTTGCATGGTGAAAAAAATTGTGAAAGAAAGAAAAAAAAAGAAAAAAATTATTTTACTGATAGAATAAACACATCTTTCTATGGCCATCAAGCATGTTAGTACACAGATTTTCTTCCCATGTGCACGGCCCATCCCTCTAGTCTCACTCAGACTCTCAGCAGCCAGACCTCGTTTTGCTCTCGGTTTAACTAAAAGAAGGCACGGGAGATGGGAAAACAGAAACTATGTCATTCATTCTGCCTGTAACGGATTTCATTGTTTACGAAAGTGCGTGCCAGTTGAGCAGCCCCCCTTCTACCCCGAGCAACCACGGACTAATAATGAATGAAAGATTTGCCCTGGGCATCTTAACTAGCCTGGAGGAAGTCAAGTGCCAAAGTCGCTGGCTCAATAATTTTTAGAAGTCTTCGTTTCACACCGCCCGACCGTCATCGAGTGACGAGGCTTTTTACGCAGTTACTTTTCTTCCCCATTTCCCATACGTTCCTCGTCTTGCCGCTATCAATGAAAAGACGAGACGGGGGCCCGTTGCCCGTTGTGTTTTTAGCGGGAATGTGGCGGATGCTGTGACGTCAGTTCATGCTAGGGGGAAATCCTTCATTCAAGTGACCTTGACCGCTGCATATCTTCACTCTCCTGTGTTCGCTTCAACGACCGGAAAGATGTGAATGTGGGACTTTTTATTCCGATTTTTTTCTGCCATGAAAGGCCGTAATGAGGTAAGCAATTTTGAATTCTCACATTGTTTTAGTTTTCGTGTGTTTGTTCCTGCAAATCAACTTGCTTATCCTTCTGTAAACTCTCGTTTAGCCCTCTTCAACTTTGAGCCGAGGGCACACGGGGAAATGTGTTGATCTATCAACATGGCCGCCGCCACTTCCTGTCGCGTTTCAAAAGGAAATTTGTTGCGCACTGGAAATGCGTTTTCATCATAGCCATGTTGTCAGAGTATTTTGCTTTTTGCATTAATATCAGCGCATATGTCAAAGTCACAACTGACCACCGTTATGATGCACACTTTAGTTCTTTAGTATAATTTGTATCGTAAGTCAACCAACACCCTCATTTTCATCTGCTGTTACTGTACTGTTGTGAAAAGTAAACCAACCACGAGTCTACGTTCGTTGTTGTGTGGCGGACTGGCACTGCCTGTGTAGTGAAGTCTAGCATGACTGCTGAATTATTGAGGAGTGAGGAGACTGAGAAATTGCAACGGTTTCATAAATCTTCGACGGTTTCAACCACCCTCTAAAGGTTTGAATGAACAAATTTGTTGGAAGTTCCGATTTAGTGCCTGATTCGGCAGCCTACTGAAATTGAATGAATCACTAATCAGCCATTCCCCCTGCGGCCTGTGTTGTTCTGTTGTTACTGTTATTGATGATCCGAGCCGAGCTCGTTGTTGACGTTGTATTTGTTGTGTATTGAGTGGCCTTTTAAAAAAAAATATATATTTTATAAAAAAAAAGTCTCCCACTGTATATAAGGTTAGGTTCATGGCACTGGGCGAAAATTGCAGAACAAGAGTAGAGAATAATAATCAAGGCTCTTCTAGCTATGCCTGATTATATGATATGATAATAATTAGAACTTTGGAAATTAAGACAAGAGATGTCCTGGTTATCTTGCCCATCTAATGGGAATCTAGTGTTAAACTATATATTCCTTCTCGTTCTTAGGTGGGCGAAAACTGTGGCAACCTAGATCTAGATCTAGAATCCTAGATATGTGTAGTATTCTAGTAGTATCTTGGTTGCCCCAGTTTTCGCCCACTGTGACTGTGACCTAAGAATGCATAGGTAGGAATGCACAGTATAGCAGATTCCCTTTAGGTGGGTGTGATTTGGTACCGGGCGTAAATTGCAGCACAACAGAATAGGCCTACTCCTATAGAGGGGCTTTCATTTAATAGGCCTTTATTTTATATAAATACGGGGAAGGCTAAAGTAGCCATGATGGCTGCTCCCTAAATAAACAATTCATGATTAACAAGCAACTATGCAGAAAACCTGTGGGCGGTTGCGTGAAGGCCCAGAACTGTCTCCGTAGATCAATGAGACCATGATAGAACAAAAGAAATGAAAACTCTTTCCAGTGGACATGGAGGAGCAGCTGATAACAATAACAGCAGATGTTGTGGGAAGTTAAATTTTATACAATCTAGCTTTGCAAAGTCTTTGGAAATCTTCACTCAAGATTGACTGTCCCAGTCTGTTCGAAGTAGTATTTGCACTCATCACATAAAGAAAAGATTTCCTGCTATTTGTGCGTACACTAGACTAGATCATAATTTAGGAAAATCTGCAAACTTGATAATTTCTGATACAATAAAAGGCTCAGCTATGTCTTCCAATTTATCCCTGCAGTTTTCACTCTCTTATTGTGGATGAGCTGATTGCTGAACTATATTTTAACATTTTGAATATTGACATTTCATTAGGGATGCAAATCAATTAAATAATTACAGGAGCAATGATATAGTCCAAACAGGAGCAAGGACTACTGACTGATTCTATGAGAATGCTCCAAACTCCCCTCGCATCTAATGAACTTGGAATTTCGGCTAAACCTTAGGCTTTCATCTGGGGGGGGGGGGGGGGGGGGGGGGGTGTTGAATGAAAAAACCAAGAGGACTTAAAATCAGATTTTAGACCCTGGTTAAAGTTAGAACAGTTGTTAGTAGTGAAAGGGAGTGGCACTGTCGGAACTTCTACCAAATTATTGTTGATATTTACAGGTTGTCTTTTTTATTATTTGTTTTCTGTCTCTGTCTACATTGTATAATTGTATGATACTTATATATTCTTATATTTATTATTTATTGTTAATTTATAGACTAAAGAATCATTTAAAATAGTCTAGAGAGATAAATTTTGAAGGTTTTTACATCTTGTCTCCACTGAGTCCATCCATGTCCTCAACCCCCCGCCCCTCCTTTCTTTTCTGATCAAGCACACCATGCATGTATTATGGCTGTGACAGTGCTTCATATTTTAATAAAAAATAAATTCATCTCTACATAATTTCTTCCTCTCAAATTAATAGTGATTATTCTCACACTTAAACACTCAAAAACACAAAACTTAGCAGTTACTGAGTAGGTCTATTATTTTTTATCCTATTCTTGAAAGCTTAATCACACTCCTAATTTTAGGGCACTTTTACCTTTATTTTGCTATAGTGTGAAAAGCTACCTCTCTACATTTTAATTTGCTATCTGATAGAATTATTTGTATGTTTTTTTTATTTCTCCTCTTTCTCTTTAAGCAAAGACTCATACAGATACACTGTAGTATGATTGTAAAAAGTGAGCCTTAAGGGCTCCTGGTTTGGCTTTGATCTTAAGCTCAAGTAGTAGCCTCATAGACATTCTAACTAAATATTTAAAAAAATGTTAATTTAGCCGCAGCTTGGGCATTATAAGAACAGTGCTAACATTTCATGTTCTATTATATTATTATGTAACAGCATACAATCACACCCTAAGAAGGTTGCTATAGACAAGAACTCTGAAAAACAACAAACAACAGCAAACTGTTTCCTGGTTGAATGCTTTCATATTATTGCATTGATCACTCTCTGTCTGGTGCTGTCTCATTGCTGTAAGATAAAGGTTTAAATGCTTGAGATTAAATCTCTCTTCCATTACTTTCAATGTCTATCTCTAACTTGGCAAAATAGCCTATAGATTCTTGCTATGAAGATGACTTCATGAATTCATGAACGTTTCTATAATTAGTCTTATCACTTTTAGTTACTTTATCCCTGTCATGATGGTTAAAATCTATCCTTCCACCCCTTTATTGAAAAAAGTTTAAAGATACAAATTTGCGTTTCACTAAGAAATGTCATTCATGTTAAGAAAAGATAGCAGTTTGTGTCATTCCGTCCCGATAGAACTTGTTTTCTCTGTAATAAGTACTTCAGAGCATGTTCTCATATTTGACTTTCTAGTTCTAGATAAGGATGAAAAAAAAAAAAATTAGAAATTTTTTGCTCCAGATCATACGGAACTGAAAAAATTAGAAATTTTTTGCTCCAGATCATACGGAACTGCTCTTCTGGGAATGAAGAATGAATTATGAAAATATGCCTCTGGCAAAAAAAAGTCATTCATTCATTCATGTTAAGAAAGGATTTCGGTATGGGTCATTCTGTCCTGGTAGAAGTTGTCTCCCTGCAAATAACACAAATTTATCTGCTCCAGATAATTTGGAACTACTCTTCTGGAACTCAATCATGACATTGACAGCTATTTCTGATGCAGCTATGAGATACTGTCAGTTATGCTGGAATTCTGTTGCTCCTTGATGAATGTACGTGTAATGAAATTCACAGCAAGAATAAGACCCCTTCCCCCTCCCCTCAACAATAACAATAAAAATAAACACGGTCACAAAAACAATTTAAAACAAACCAAAAGCCAAAACTAAAATAAGTCGCGATGTAACCATGTCATGCCCCACTCTTTCTCTCTCATTCTTTCTCTCTCATTCTTTCTCTCTCTCTTCCTCCCCCTTTTTCTCTATTTCCTCACCCTCTCTGTTCAGTTTCCTTCACTCTCTCCACGCACAGACAAACACACACACGCAGACACACGGCACAACAAAAGGCAGATGCACTGCCTGTTGGCATGACCCGGGTTTCCTCGTCATTCATGGCCAGGCGTCGTGCACCCTCCCCCACCCCTCCCTCCCCTCTTCGGCCGTCTCTTTTGCTGTGTGGGAAAAAGCACCGGGCTCTGGGTCCCTGTTCTGTCAGCTGTCAGTTTATGGGCCGTCTGCCGGATGTGTGTCTGTTTCTGTGTATTGTGTTTGCGTATGTGTGTGTGTGTGTGTGTGGGGGGGGGGGGGGGGGGGGGGGGGGGGAATTTGATGAAGGCAGCAGTTCTGTGGAAAATTTCATGTTTGTTTGCGAGTGCTTGTGTGTATGTTCTTTATTTGTGTTCATGTGTGTATGTGTTTTGTTTTGGTACATCATTGTTTGTGAGTGTGCATGTTGGGCATCTGTGTGTTTGTTTGTGTATATATGTATTTGGGTACAGGTTTGTCTGTTGGGTATGTGTTTGGATACATGTTTGTTTATGAGTGTTTGTTTTTTATGTTGGGTAAATGTTTAAATTGTTTGAGTGCTTGTATGGTGTTGGAGTATAATCTGTGTGTGAGTATTCGTCTATGCACGCTTGTGTGTTTTTGTGTGAGTGTGTTCCTCATTGTTTGATAAGCAGTTACATAAGACCATAATATTAACATCAATGGACTCAGGCATGATTAAGTGTAATAAAGTCGAACTATATGTATTTTTTTTTTCCACATACTTCTTGGCTCTTTTTCTTTAAATTTGTTTATTCAAAGTGAAAAAAGCAATGTACTTACAGTGTATTTGTTCTCTTAGTCATTAATAGAAAACGCCATGGAATGGACATTTATTATTTTTAGTTATCATCAAATTAATCCCATGAAATAGGAGCCTCAGGCTCAAATGAATAGCTTGTTTGATGATGACAATATGTCCTTTTCTGGTTTGTTAGACGATGTGTCTTTTTCTTGATTGTTGTAGATGTTTCTTGTAGAAAAATGTAATACACATGAAAATGCTGCACGAACTTTTCACCCAGGGATTGAAACTAGAAAAAGAAGCAAGTGCGTGCACCATGTTGTATAGAGTAATGCATGTGTATGTACGTGAAAATTACCCATACTGTTCCTTACCTCCCCCCCCCCCCCCCCCCCCCCCCCCC
>JAUKPP010255040.1:0-12322 GCA_032273245.1 Phyllaplysia taylori
AGGCCTGAGCCAGATTAACACCGTGTGTGTGAGTGAAAAATATGGTACGTAGATCCAGCTGCTGAAGATGCAGATATATACAAATAATGACTGCAAAAAGCAATCACTGCTTTTGTATTTGTCACATGCTCTCAGTCAGCCAATCGTCGTGACGATCTCGCTCTGTTTACAATGTATAGCGACTAGAGTGTGTGCTTGTGCTATGCTGTGCTGCTGCTGCTGTGCAAAAAGAGGCTTGGCTGGTTGGGTGTGTGCAACCGCAGTGAGCCTGCACTTGATGTTAAAACCCATTCAATGGATCATAATAATTAATGTGTCCGGTTATTTGACGTATTGTGATAAAAGTAGACCCTACTCACATCAGCTGTTGCAATGTATTTTATACTTTAGTTTGTAGACTATTATTTATTATTGTCAAGACGGACAGCGGGTCCGGGTGTAGTAAGGTAGGCCTATTAATATTATTATTATTGCCATGGATGGAGCCTATATTCTTCTCTACTTCTTCTTAGTCTTAGTTAGGCAGATAGCCGAAACAATTTTTTTAAGTGGCTGGTCAGCTTGTGTTACCGTGTCTGTTGACACTGTTGTCTCTGTGTAGAGACTTCGTCTACAGCGACTTTGCATAGGCAGGCGTGGTGTGACTTCGTCTACAGCGACTTTGCATAGGCAGGCGTGGTGTATTGTCAATTATTGTGTAGTATAGTATCTAAGTTGCCCCAGTTTTCGCCCACCTAAGAAGGCGCAGGAATACACAGTTTAACCCTAGATTTCCATTAGGTGGGCGAGATTTGGCACTGGGCGAAAATAGCAGCACAAGAGATACAATAATAGTATAGATCTAGTAATGAATGGCAAATGGCAATGACTGACACATAAAAATAGGTAGGCTATGCCTTAGAAGTCAGAATAGATAGGCATAGGCCTAGATCTAGATCTAGACTAGATTCTAGTATCTACTACTACTAGAACTACTATATATTTTTCTATGCTTATCAACATAGAGGCTATGGATTGGTGCCACTGGCACTGGTATTATAGTGGTATGGCCTACCGCTTCGTCGTAAATTGAATGATCTTTTAACCAAATAGGCCTACAACTACAACCATTACATCAATTTGATGTCAGTTCGATGGTAGATATATAGATTAGATCTAGAGTCTAGTAGTGGCAGAGGCCAAATCTAGGCCTTAGTATACAGCTGTAGTCCATGTATGTGTACAATAGATTCTGTGTGCAATGCATTGATTGCGCAATAATAATATTTGTAGGTATTCTATGAAGACATAGTTATCAGCTCCTTGTTGATCTAAGATTAATAGTTCTACATTTACACGTGACTCGTGCAATTATTCTCTCAACAAAGGTGTCATAATCGTCATTTTATTGTGCAGAGAAATCTTTGACTAGATCAAGATCTTGTATCCACTTAAAAGATTTATGGTGCATCACCTGTTAATCCTAGCCTAATTAGCATATTGGTAGATAGTATAGGCCTACACCACCGTTCCTCAAGTTTGTGTAGGACAACAATTATTTCACTGATCTGACTATCCTTACTGAATATGTCAATAAGATCAAGGGATCAAGATTATAAGTAATGAATTCCGTCTATTGGCAGAAAGAAAGTATGAAATAATGAAACAACCTGTAACCTTAAACCTGAGAAAAGAGAATTACTAATCATTTATAATTTTGATAACAATTTCTTTGTAAACCATGAACTTAAAATTTCTCAAGTGGGCTAGATTAGATGTAAAGAGATCTCAGTTATAATTTATTGTGAAAAAGAGCACGCCATACAATCTTAAGCTGAGCCACTATAATTTTGTGATCAAATTGGATGAGCTGAAATCCCTGTGTGTGAGAATATTGTGCAAGTCCTATTTTCTTTGCCTTCATTAGTGCAGTGCTGACCCAAAGGAACTATTTTTGTTGGATTTTAAAGACTGAACTTTTTTATTATACTATGAGGGAACTGATTGTGTGAAAAGTTCAAGGTGACGGTTTTTACATAATCGAATATTATGGCTGATAATCTTGATCCTGCTTTTGATGGCCGCTACAGACGTCACTCTGGGGATGCTCGAGACGGCGTGATGGAGCTGACAAACTTGGTGACAAATCCTGTCGGGGGCCCCGGGGAGCTGCCTGCAATAGGGCTGAAGAGAGATGATAGTTCTGAGGCCCTCAATCTTACACTGCATCAGGTAGGCTTCCCAGCTTTATATAGATGCATATTATATAATTTCGAACTGACTTCTTTCGATGTTGTTTTTCATAAAGATTTGATGTCAGTATTTGATTCTTAACTTTGTTTGATACTCAAACTAAAAATCCAATGTAACAGCTCCTTCCCGTTTTCTAAGTGTTGGCATGTCCTATTCTATTTCCTGACATTGAAAAGACCTCATGGTGTTGATAGTGCTGTAAAACCCTGATAAAAACAGACCAACTGTTTTAGTGTGGTTAAACAATTGTGTCTTTTGGATTTTTGCAATATAATGCATATATATAATTATAATGTATGACTTGTAATGTGTCCCATTTCTTCGGTGATGTGCTCATTTCTTTTTAGTGTCAGGTTGGCATGTGACACAGATGTTTTTTTAGTTGACAAATTTATTTGAGAAAATACTTCAGGACAAACAACCGTAGGGGTGGCAGTGACAGAATATTGTGACCTTGGAGTAACATCAGACCAGCAGGGTTTTGCCTCTCTACATGAGGCTAATAAATCGTTTTGCTTTTCAAACAGAGAGACAAAGAAAATTGTATACTAAATGGCTGCCTTTCTGAGATATTTCTACAAGGGTTTAATTTTCTCTTTCTTTACATAATTTGTAGAAAAATCTCTCGTATCGTATGTAGAACAGTCACTTATAGTAAAGTTGTGACAGAGATTTTATTATTAATTTGTTTCAAATTCAAGTTTTATTGCCCGTTTATCCTTATTTCTCTCTTTTCTTTAAAAAAGTGAGTTTTGAGTCTCCATGCTACCTTTAAAAAAAAATAATATGTATATGCAGTATGGGGAGGGGGGGGGGGAAGGTAGCTTGGTAGCATATTAGGATGTTTAAAATACATTGCTATAGAAATTGTTAAATGTATTTGATTTGGTACAACTTTTTCTCACAGTGTGCAAGAGACGGTGATGAGTACAACATGAAAATTCTCATTCGCAACTTGGGATCCCATGTGCGGAAGAAGATCAATCAGTACGATGAAGACGACCTTACGCCTCTTCACTACGCCGCCCGGTACAACCATCTCAGCGTTGTCAAGCTCCTAGTAGAGGCTGGGGCTGGTAAGGTGTTTCTGTCCCCATGTAACAATTAAATAGATCTCAAAAGGAGAGATACACCACAATGATAAAGTTTTTAGTGTTTCATTCGTTATTATACCGTCCCATAAGAGTAGATTTGAATTTTTAAAAATTGGGCTGTGCGTCAAATCTCAAGTTCATTAGGACTACATGTAAAAGCTCTTCGCCTGTCATGCAGAGGATGAGAGGAATGGCTGTTCCCCCCTAACCCATCCCCCTTCTTTCAAGCTTGGGGGAAAGGTCCTTCAAGCATGAGAGTTTAAGGCTTGTGTTGAGACTGTGTGATAGAAAACTTGTACTTAAGGCAATAGCACAGATGCTCAGCTTCAGTATGGTTGAACACTTTATAAATATCAACACTGCCAGAAGGGAAAAGAACACACATTGATCACGTGCAGGCCGCCAAGGCGCCACTGTGCTTCATGGGTTTGGCATGCGTGGGTCTATTACGGAGTGTCAATATAAAATCGCAGTTGCAGAAATCTTCATCTGCTTTTGCTGAAAATAGAGTTATTGCCACTAGTGGTATCTTTATCTTTTAGACTTTCGTTTTCAAAACTTGCTGAGGTGCAGAACTCCATAATTTGCTTTATTTTCATCAGAAGAAAATATTTTTTTGCTATGTGACAAGTTTATCAGGCGGCAAGCAAAAAAGCTGATTTTACCAGAAGTTCCCAGAGGCAAATACCCAGTTTTGGAAAAACGCTCTTCAATGATGAGAGGGGCTTTGTATGGAATTTTGACATTAGAACATCATAAATGTATTTGCCGATACTGTAGGAAATGATGAGATTAAGAAATACAGAGCTTAACCGTTGTCTTATTTTCAGATGTGCAAGCTACGGGTGAAGATGATGTCACTCCGTTGCATCATGCAGCTCGATACCGCAGGGAGAAGAGTAAAAAGAAAGACACACCCACAGACGAGCCTGATGAAGATGTGAGTATTTATCTAGCTATACACACTTTACGAAGCAGCATTTGAAATTCAGACTACATTTTCTCTTGTTTGCACCCAGTGATGAACAAAAGATTTCCTATCAGTATCAGTTGCATCTTGTTTATTAACAATTAGAAATTCTCTTGTGTTTCATTACACAAAGTACTTGTTTGTAACTTTTTTGGCTGAAGTATATTCACATGTGGGGAATCATGATTTGTAATGCATGAACTATTGTGCATTATAACATCTCCATACTGTGGAGTCTGTAAATAGCATGATTATGTATGACATAAAGGAAAAACTGGAATATGTTGATGTGTGTCCGTCTCAGTTTGCTTTGGCTCAAGTGCTCTTTTTTTTTTACATGCTTATCAAAATGGCAGACTTTATTTTATGAGCTGTATGCATTGAACTCCTGTGGTTTCAGCATCTCTCTTGCTCAATTGGTGTCCTGGCCTGGTACCTCCTGTGCCTAGCTTGTATGTGAGCAAGAAAACAGAAACGCAAGCAGTAGAAAATCTAAATGAATGTGTTTACTTGAATAGACAACAAGTGGTTGGCAGGCTCTCTCTCTTTTTCAGTGTAACTATCATCCTAATCTAGATGTCGTGGTACTGATACGACCTTACAGCGTTGATGGTGCCATAAATTCCTAATGAAATAGACATCATCACTGTTACGCGTATTGTGAAATGAGTATGCGATCGGCCAGATTACCACATCATACTTTTCTTCTGTTGGGAGAAGGGCCACCAGCAACTACAGTAGAACCCGCAAAAGTCGACATTGCTGGGAGTATTGAAATCACACCCAGTGAAGAGAAAGTCGACTTCATGGATGTGAATGAATAAATAAAGAACAAGTTGGGAATTCAGCCGAATGTTGACTTAACGGACATTGAGATATGCAGTTTCTACTGTGTTTCTCACCTTTCAGGATATGGCTTTCTTTCCAAAAGTCATTTGGGGAATAGTTTTAAAAGGAAAATGACAGACAGATGTAATATAATATTATTCTTTTTCTTTTCGATTGCTTTCAGGTATATTATAATTTTAAGACATCAGAACACGTAATTATTTTTGTTTACTAGAGGGAAAAAATTATTTTCTGAACATTTCCTTAAGGTTTGCCAGTTTGTTTCACTTCTCATTGTGAACGCATTCAGTTTGTATTGTAGTTCTGGTGTTTCCATTCTATAATGCGTTGAGTCGTTCATTTGCCTGTATTTTAAATCAGTAGGGCAGATGTTACAGTTTTGTTTGTGTAAGTCGCCGGGTGATTTGAAGTCTCTTTTAGTATTGATTGTTCCTTTTTTGGTTGTCATTTAAGCCAAAGCTGAGGCTTTTTAAAGGTCTAGGCCTTCTGTTTTTTTATTATGGTCCAATGTTCTGTTGGTCTCAATGTCTCATACCAAATTATGCTCCATAAAATTCTGGTACCTGTTTGTTGCAGTTGTTTGCTCCAATGATTTGTTGGTTGTAATGTCTCATACAAAATGCTCCATGAAATTGTGGTACATATTTGTTGAAGGTGTTTGCGCCTCGACCTGACCCAAATGTCGTTGAAGAAGAAGAGGAGCAGGAAGATGAGAACGAAGAAAATATTGCCAACAATACGATGGAGAAGAACGCTGTAGGCCATATGAACGAGTCAGACACAGAAGTCATCACACAGGTCACTAGACATTCGGTGTCGTAGTCCGTGTTTAGGCCTCACTGTTCTCTCTGTATAGTGCTTTAGTGCTAGGAGACTCCGTGTGTGCTCACAAATCTCTCAATATTGTGTGTTGGGCGTGTTGACTGTGTAGTAATATTTTGTGTACAGTCACACTCGCTGGCCCTTCAATATTGTGTGGTCAGAACTTTTGCTGTGTAGTAAAATATGTGTAGTCACACATTAATACAGACAAATTTATTTTTTTCTCCCATCTCTCTATCTGTGCAGTTGGAACTTTGGCTGTGTTGCAAAATATGTGTTGTTAGACTCAGAATATAGAAAAAAAAAATTTGTCTTCCACATATCTTTCAACGTTGTAGTTGTAGCAACTTTTGTTGTGTAGCAAAACAAAATATTTGTGATTGTAGGGAGATACATCTTGTGATAAAACCACAAACCTCAGCCAAAGTAGAGTGCACACAATGATAATAATATAATAAGGAGGACAAAATTGAAGGCATCTCAGCAAAATGAATGACAAATTTTCAGGTGCACTCCACTCTAAATCTTCAGGCCGTCATTGAAAAATGATCAAGTATTTGAATACAAGGAAGCAACAAGACATTGCTCATGGTTACACGTACTAGGTACAAAATGAGATTTGGATGAGTTTTGAAACATAATTACAGAAATAGTGGCATTTGTTTCCCCATTGATTCCTCAATATTATGGAGGCAACAGTGGTTGTTTAGCATGTAGATCCGTGTAGTAAATGTACTATACAGAAAACAACAACAACAACAGACTTTGACATTGTCATTGTATGCATGTTTTACAAAGGAAAAAAAAGATAATTGTTCGATGTTGCTTGAAAGTCAAACTACTGCTTTTGTGCTGGTGTTTTATGCTGTATGTCTTCGAAATTCCTTTCGTTGAGTTAGTTCTTTTTATTTCTTTCACTTTTTTTGTCATCCCCTCACATCTGACAGTCAATCTCTATGTTCTGATTCTTCTTTTTTGTTTGATAAATGTTTTGTCCATTTCTTTCTTTCTTCTAGCACAGAAACTGCCAAACCTTTACTTCGTTTGGTAGGGTATATTGTGGGAATGTTGCCTGATGCATACTAAGATAAAGAATTTAGCCTTGTTTAGTAAACTGTGAGGGGGGCTTTGTTTTCTCTTCATAATGTGATCAAACCACATTTAAACATTTACATCCCTTTCGCTAATGGATTGGAGATATTTCTATCCTCTTTGTCTTTGCAAAGATATGTGAATTTTATTATCATTGTCCATCTCACAAGGGAGGCATCAGCATTTTTAGCAGTTTTCAGGAAAGGAAATTGCCAAGATTTGGACGCTTTTGAAATGCCTGTGCACAAAATTTGCCAGCTGCTAGGAATAACTACAGCAATGTTATAGGTATTAATATGCTGCTTTTACAGAAAAAACCCAAATATATGTAAATAGGTGTTGGGTGACTCAAAACTATACATTTTGATGATGTGTCCCTTTGCTTGATGGGCAATGATATATAGAAAGCAGACTTTGATATGTTTTTTTTGGGTTTTTTTCAAGGTATATACGTTATGCAGATCTGACTATCGTTAGTAGCATTGGCTGTGCCATAGTTTCCCTTCATGGTCGGACTTTACTGCTGCCAAGTTTCCTTTTATTAACTCTTTTTTTAATGGTATGAAGATATAGCTATGCATTGTGTTACTTCCTTCTTCCTACTATGCTGACATACATCACTTTACTATTATTTACCATGGGAATTTCTAGTTGTCTGACGGAGAAGTCGGTACTGAGAGTTCTGGTCGTCCTTTGACCCCTCCGCGACGATTGCAGTCTCTCAGTATGCCACTTCCAGCTCCTGTAGAGGTCTTGTGTCATGTGATCTTTTCTTGTTTTTTGTGTTTGAAATAGGATAGGTTTGAACTGCCGATATAATGTTTTGTCGTATAAAATAAAATAACATTTTCTCCATATGGTCACTAACCCCATGGCCGTCATTAACATGTTGGTTTTTTTTATAATGGTGTGACTACTAGTTGTACCTTTGAACCTTTCACATGTCTTTCCAGTGCCTCTCAGAAGTTGTGGGCAGTTTCCTGCCATTGTTTCAGATCACAGCATTGATGTTTAGTTTAATTTTCTTTAGAGCTACTTTGATGGCTTCATTGGAAATTTTAAAATGCAGTTAATAAAGATAAGAGTCTATGGATAACACATACCTTTTTTACAGTATATCAAACTCGAAATGCCTTATTCTAGTTTCTTTACCTGCGTCTTGCCATTTTATTTTTATTTCGCTTCCCAAATTTGTTGGAATTGACTGGCAAAAGTTTGTTGGAATGAGGAGTCATATTCACATGATGTGCAGTTGAACCTGCCCAAGACGACCTTTCTTATGGTTTTCTTAGACAAGCAGTAGTCTTGGTGTCCCTACATAGACAAAACCAATATAAGGGGAGAAATAGTAAGCGGTCAGTTGTACAGGTGCTGGTCTTGGACAGGTGGTCGCTAGGGCAAGTTCGACTGTGTATACTGCACTACATGTGGGTGGTTGGTGGGCGCTCTTGTGTGGTCTGTTACTTATACTTCTTTCTATGTTTTCCCATTGTCCTATTCTACTTCCTGGCATTGAAATGACCTTAAAGTTAAAGTGTCGATGGTGCCGATAAACCTCAACAAAAACTGCTCAATATGTTCCCACACATTCATTATGTTTCACCCATACATCAGGCTTTTCCCATGGTCAGACTCATCGTCCAGAGACCAACCTCTGCCGTATCTACTCTATCTACTATATCGCAGGTTTATTTACAATTCTGAGTGGAGACTCCTGGTCACAGATGTGAGCAAAAGGGCACTGTTTTTAATATGTACATCATGGGCTTTTATAGGCACTTATTGATGAAAATAATTACATGCATTCTAATTCTCCTTTGGTTAGAGACTCCACTTTTCCGTGAATTTTCTGAAATTCGTGAAAAAAATTCGGCTCAGCATGCCTCCTGTAAGTCTTATTTACTTAATTCGTGTAATTTCAAGAAGTATTATTTACTTGTTTATTTTTGTTGAATTGTGAAATTGACGAGCCTACTTAATGCCATTGTAAAAATTAAGAAAAATTTGGGATTGAGTTATCATCTCATTCTTATGCAAATCTTATGCGTTCCAAGTCTAAATTCCTACAACAATGAAATTGAAAATCTTCAGCTTTCTGCAGGCACTACTTTTGATTGTACAATGTATTCAATGTATTGTGTTAAATTTTCGAGAGTGCCAGATGAATAACTTCTAATTTCATCATAACCAAAATTCAATTGACCATAGCATTTGGTTTGAACTGACACCATTCGCCTTGTCAGCAGTCACAGTTCTGAAGTAACATAAAAAATAAAAAATAAAAAATTGCAGCTTTAGCCTTCTAGTAGCTTCTCAAGCAAAATTGAATACAATATCGACAGATTTACATACAACTTTTCACACCTATCAGTATGGATGGCCAACCCCAGGGATTGTCAGCAATTTCTGAGTTTCAGAGACAAGAGTAAAGGATTTTTCTCTCCCCTGGCCCACACACTCTCTCCCTGTCTCTTAAATAACCTTACAGTGTTGCAGGGGACGTAAAACTGGTAACCAAAATACACTCTCTCTCACATACACATACACACGACAACACACACACACACACACACACACACACACACACAAACCTTTTGGAGGGCTTACAGTACAATATGTAATGACCCAACTGAATAGATTTGCTCTGGTAAAAAATTTAGTACTTTTTCGTGGCCTTATGTCTGTATTGGACCTTTTTGAGTCAACTTCATACTGTCGACACTTTGCAATGCTTTTTTGCTGTATCTGTGATCAGGTATCTCTTCCATCCGCACTGAGTGCTGTCAAAAGTGAAAGTTTGATGCAACTAATGCACAGGGAGAGCTACTTTACTCTACTCCTCAGAACATGTGTGTAGTATATCCCATTTTGATGACAGTTTAGGCAAACAGAACATGTCAGGTTTCCAGTTTGCCAAGCAAGAAGTTGCCTGTTCTTCCCCTCTTTTTAAAAAAACCTGAAATTGCAATAAATCAAATATGTGCGTAGCATTCTGAAAAAGATGGGTTGCTTCAGATTACCACCATTAACATTGTTTTGAAATAGAATTGCTACTTGACATCAGCAAAAGCATTGATTATGAACATTCGGCAATGAGGTCAAATTAACTTTTGATTGACAAACTTAGTAATAACGTTCACTCCACCTTATGCATTGATCACCAAAGACGTATCTCCAACTACTCCTTATTTCTGCCATGTCAATACAAGCTCAGAAATTTAAAGCTGGAAGTTTTGACTTATAGAGTTTCAACACTGAGTAAAAATAGAGTGGTTTCCTTTTCCTCAGCGCGTAACTGACTGTTTTAAGGAATCTGTTAGCAAAGTATGAGATTGGAGAATACTACACCAGGACCGTTTCCACTTTGTGTTTGAAGCAGAATTGTAACCCCAGCACATTGCAGAAGAGTGATATTTTTTACTATGTTGGCCACATGTGTGCGTGTGTGTTGAAAACTATCAACCTAATTTTTGCAGTGTTGGTAAATTTGTTGTTTTTGTTGTTGAATAAATCTAAAGACAAAATCTATAGTGAATGCAGGAGTGGAAAAGAGGCACCATCATTGTTTTTCTCTCAACTTCCAAAATCTGAAATGTTAAAAAATGATTATTTCTCAGCAAATATTTATTTGGCAAGTTCTTTGTTTGGATTGATGTTTGTTGCTGTTTTAAAGTCTTTCCAGTGCACAAACCATAGAGCCAGCCTTGTCTTATGTCTATCACATGTGAACGTCTTAAAGGGTTTGGAGTACATGTAATGGGGGAAACAAGCTCCTTAGGAAATTTAGCATAACCCAAACAGGTCATCCCTAGATTTCTATGTGAAAATACCTGTAAAATAAACACAATATAGTATAAAATGACAAAGAAAAACTGAAGTTATTTTGTCAAAGACTGTATTGGAGAAGAAGTTATAAATAATACAATTAGAAGTTATTTATTTAAAGAGGCGCCAGCTTCTTTTGCTGTCTTTGCGGTATTACAATACAGAGGACAAGGAAGGTGTCATAGCATTACTTGACGCTGGGATATTCAGCATGTGAGAATTTATTGCATACATTTGTATCATGTCGTTTCTTAGTGTGCAGGGTCCAGCCTGCCAAGTGGATTTGTTCTCATTGTGACAATTTTCTCATGTTGATTTGCACTGGTGATGCTTGTTCTGTACACTTTTGCTGTTATTTAAAAAGAATTCTTTTGGAAACATCACTGTTTGGAGTTGTGTTTAAAGTTGTTTTCAACATGCTTTGTGTATGGTTGATCTTTGCATTTGAAAAATATTGTTTTGGAGAAAATTTGTTTTTGAAAATTAAACACGTTCAATATTAGTTTAGAATAGTGGCATGTTGTGGTTGTACGTCATGAGCTTTTATTGAAGCATTTGTTGTTCAGATTACTATTAAAGTTTCAGCTAATGAAAAGTGAAATGGTACTCCATCGAAAATGGCTTTAACTGTGCTGCTATTGTCTTTGAACATGATGATCATCAAGTTGCAGAGAACTGCAAAGAGAGAGCAATTTGTTAAGTGACTATTTTGGTTTGCTGTGACAAGTGTTTATTTATTGTTTCTGCTTAATTTAATTTTTTTGTCAAACCTTTCAGGAAGTACATGTATGTTAATTCCATGAAGAACTGATAGCAATCTGAATCTACCACTTTAGATGTATTTTTGTTGGGTCAGATATCTAAGTCTCAAGTGAAAGCTTATGGTTGTATGTGCTTGAAATTCCCACCTGGGAAATGTTGCTTGATCTTATAATTCTTTTGTTAATTGAGGAAGTATTGATAAAGACCCTTCTTTTTCTTATACGAAATAAAGTAAATTGTATCTACTTCTTAGAGCTTAACAGCTTTGCAGTTTTTAAAAGAATGAAAGATTGGATAAATGTACTTTATTGATCCTCAAGAGAAATTAGGATGGATATTCTGGACAGTCATCATGGCAAAACTTCAACATAAACAGAGGGGACAATTTTTTACCTCCTTGTGTAAAATTTGACTTGTGCATATAATTTTCTATGTTTTTTTCAGTTGGGAGCGAATGGCTTGCCCTCACTGATGGACAACTATGAGCAAGAGAAAGAGGACAGTATCGTGAACTACCTGGTGAGCAAAGGAGCCAACATCAACTCTGTGGACATCTACGGCCAGACGCCGCTGCATTTTGCTGCCATGAGAGGCAACGAGGTGGCCTGTAGGGACCTGCTGTACTTCAGAGACAGAGTCAAGATTGGGGTGAGTCACTGAGGTTTGGAACTAGTAC
>JAUKPP010255051.1:0-12322 GCA_032273245.1 Phyllaplysia taylori
TTAATGGATGGATGGATGGATAGGTAGACAAGATAGATAAATAGATAGATAGATAGATAGATAGATAGATAGATAGACATATAGATAGATAGATAGATGGATGGATTAATGGATGGATAGATAGATAGATAGATAGATAGATAGATAGATGGATGGATTAATGGATGGATGGATGGATAGGTAGACAAGATAGATAGATAGATAGATAGATACATACATATGGATGGATTAATGGATGGATGGATGGATTAATGGATGGATGGATGGATAGGTAGACAAGATAGATAGATAGATTTTTATAGATGTTAAAGGATTCACGTCAGAGATACTCTCAATTTCAATTTTTATGGTCAAAGGGAAATAACCAAAGAAATATTTGTTAGTCTAAGAGACGAATCGAAGTTTTAAGATTTATTTCCCTTCGACCACTCATCGTCATTAATCTTTTTACAACGGTCACTATAATATTATGTGTGTGTGTTTGCGTGCACGTGCGTGTGTGAGTACGTGTGTGTGTGGAGTGAGGGAGGGGGCGGCGTGACGGAGAAAATAGTAGAAGAATAAAGATAGAAAGAAAGAAAAAATGATTGAAAAAAAGAGAAACCGAGGAGGAAAAAGAGAAAGATGTGCAAGTAGATAGATAGATAGATAGATAGATAGATAGATAGATAGATAGATAGATAGAGATAGAGATGGTTATTATAGATGGTAAAAGGACTCACGTCAGAAACCCTTTGAGTTTTAATTTCTATGGTTAAAGGGAAATAACAACAAAAATAGTGTGAGCATGAGGGTAGAAGCGTATTTTTAACGTTTATTTCCGTTTGACCACTGATGGATACAAAGATGGATATATAGATGGTAAAAGGATTCACGTTAGAAATCCTTTGAATTGTGAATACATGTAAATCTCTTTTACAACGGTCACTATAATATATGTGTGCGTTCGTGTGCGCGTGTGTGAATACGTGTGTATGTATGTGTGTGTGGGAGGGAAGTGGGGGCAGAATAGTAGAAAAATATAGAGATGGAAAGAAAGAAGGATTGAAAAAAAGAGAAACGGAGGAAGAAAAAAAGTAGGATGTGGTTGTATACAGACAGACAGACAGACAGACAGACAGATAGATAGATAGATAGATAGATGGATAGATAGACAAACAGACAGATAGACAGATAGATAGATAGATAGATAGATAGATAGATGTTTCCTCATATAAAAAAAATTCTTCGTAGAAAAAGAGAAGATGTAGTACTAGGCCAATGTTGACAATAAAAATGTCCAAAAGACAGAAGAATAACAGGAGAAACTGCTGCGTCTTTTGTTTCTTTGTTTGGTCAGGTGCTAGTGGTGGGTATTCGAATTAGAGTAGAGCTGTACTACCACAGCATTTGTTTGTTTACTTGTTTGTTTGTTTACTTGTTTGTTTTTTATTTCACGTCCCTTGCAACACTTCAGGGTCATTTAAGAGACGGGCTACTGAGACTCTGTCAGAGCTAACCCAGGCAAGGAGGGGTGGATCCCAGCAGAAAGATGCATAATAATATAAGCTAATTCCATGCGGGAATCAAACTTGGGTCTTCTGCGTGATAGTAGAAGAGCCTAAAGACTGCACGACCGATGCTGGTCACTTTGCGTCACAAGCTGGTGCTGTGTGATACGATAATATGAGCGGCGTCCCCAGAACCCATGTATGCATTAAACCAGTGTTTTATTTTGAGGAGTTTTACGGCATTATCAACAGTTAAATCATTTCAGCACCACTAAATACATTAGTTTGGTTTGGTTTGGTTACAAGTTTTATGTTGCAACACTGTATGGTCATTTAACAGACAGGCTATTTAGACTCTGTTTGTTAGGGCCGCCCTGGGCTGAGAGAGACTAATCCTTGCAGAAATATGAATCGTCCGCAAGTAGGATAAACTAAGATCTTCTGCAAGTTAGACGAAGAGCCTAAAAAATTTATGAGACTATCAGTGTTTGAGGTGTAATAGTTACGCTCCATGACTATGATGCAGAAGATGGGAACTCAAACCCTGTGTGGGATTAACATCTTTGTATCTCTCCTGGGATATGGTATGGCGGAAAAAAAAAGTCCACTTGAAAACCCCCCCAGGTTTACAGTACTTTTCAAAAGACATGGAAGTCAACAAAGGGTATGAGAAAAAGAGAAAAAAAAATGTTCCTTTAATATGGTAAACATGAGTACAACAAGATTTGACCTGTTTTTGCTTGGTGTCGTCTGTTGGTAAAACAGCATGAGAAGGAAACATGGCATTTTCAAGTAAATTCACATGTAATATAAGAATATTTCCAATGACAAAAATGTAATTAAGCCTACATGTGTATAAATATTAGGAATAATAAAGCTTATAACAACCCTAAAAGCTTTGTGCACCCACATTTTCTTCCAGAAGGACATGACTATACAGTGTAATACATATTCTGTTGAACGTGCTCAAGCGACCACTTGTACAAGACGACCACTTGCACAAACAACCAATTTCTATCGACTCCCAAATTGAATATCTTCTATGTAATATCCCTCTCTAAGACGACCACCTGTATAAAACTACCACTTTTTTCTCAACATTGGGTGGTAGTCTTAGACAGGTTTGACTGTATGTATATGAAAGCAATTTATCATAAGCAAACATGCGTACAAAAGCACACTCACACACACACACACACATTCACACACACACACACAAGAATATTCCAGAAAGTTGTAAAAAACTTAAGTGAGCAAAGTGATGGCTTTCGCAACGAATGCATGGATTTAAAATCAAAGTACAGTAGAACCCGCGCATCTCGACGTCTGTTAACTCGACATTTGGCTTAAATCAACACAATTTGGGATTCCCAACTTTTACTACATTTACAACATCGACATCCCTTGAGTCGAATTTCTCTTTACTCGTCGTGATTTTAATAGTCCCAGCAATGTCGACTTATGTGGGTTCTATTGTATATCACTCAAACGTAATGTAATGCCACTTCTCTATAACATAGCCATCTTAGGCACTTGCTTTAAAAGGGCTATCTTTTGTGCGCACTAGCACTATGTGAGGATAGATTTGCTATCCCTCCCTTTGTACAAGAGGGGGGGGGGGGGGGGGCAGGCCTTTCAACACAAGAGCGTTTTGCTTTTGGCTGTGCACACTACATTGGGGATGGATTGCTTTCCCCTTTTCCCCTCCCTTTGTACATGATTTAGGGGGAGAGGGGGGGGGGGAAGCCTGTCAAAACCAGAGCGTTTTGCTTGCTTTTGGCTGTGCACACTACATCATATGCAGGTAGTTAGTTAGAAGCTGCTGCGTATTTAGAATTTAGAGGTACCACCTTACTTGGCTGTTTCAGCCTTAAACATACAAGTACTGCAGAAGGAGATAGTAAATAATTATACAGTTACAATCTGTCCAGAAAACTGTTCAGGAATGTACGATTCATCCTTGTGACTCTAAAAAATGCCCACGTTTGTTTCAGCCAATTAAACAAGGGTGTAAAAAAGAAAGCTGATTCCAAAAACCTGTACCAATGATGAGACATGGCTAGACAACAATACCCGTAGATTTGTATTTCCCATGGTCTCAGAGACTAATACTAATATAATAATACATGTAGTATAAGATTTATTTTGGAGACAGAAAGCTGCAAAACAGAGTTCAGAGGAAATCAAGTGTAATAGAGCTGGCTTATACTTGATAAAATAGTAACAACAGTGGGATTTCCTGGAGAGGAGGGGGCAGATCTGCACCTCTATACACTGCAATAAAAATAACCCTGGCTTTTTCCTAGCATAAAAATCTATAAGTGATTGAACTATTCTGGATATATACCATTACAGAGAATTACAATGCCAGATGAGTTACTTGAACGGCATAACTTTTGATGTTGAAAACATTGATTGTTGTTTTATAAAATGATCTATACAGCAATGTAAGAGGCAGGCTATTTCACACCTGCCTGCCGGGGCCGACACGGAGGAAGCGTATAAATGTGGCACTCAACTTGTAGTACAGGTATAGGCACACCTCAGATATTAAGATTGTCATGCTAAAATCTAGCATCTTTTCCCCTGCAGGCAGTTTCAAAGCAACCCACACAAAAAAGTAATATGATCATAAATCATAATTGAGTTTTCCACTTTCATCCACTTATCAAGCTAAAGCTATAGGGCCCTTTATCAGGAGCTTTTGTGACTGTCAACATTAATAAAATTGTGTCGCAGCAGCAGAGGCCTTTTACCTCAAGTATCTTGTTGAAACTTCAGTAAAAATGTTAATGATCCCTTGGTGTTCGGCTCAACCCTACTATGGTCCAAGCTAAAATGGCAAAAAAGCTGGCTTCTCTATAAATAAATAGCTCCTACGTCTAAATAACTAAATTGCTACGCCATTCAGTACGGAATGTACACAAAGTTTTATAGCCCTCAACATTAAGAGAAAAGGAAAAAAAAAAAGAAAAAGAAAATCGTATCTTAGCCACAGAGGCCTTCACTTAAAAAATACATTGCATTATCAAAATTTGTATAAGTCGCTTATGATTACTTATTGCCTGATAAGTACAGAAAGCACACTAAGTACATGTTAGTACATATGAGTTGCATTCCCATGAAACAAGGTGCTCGTCAAAACAAAGGCTAAATACCATCGAATGGCACTGATTGCTGAAAAAGGGCAAGTGTCCAGCTGTCAGGGATCAGCAAAGTAGAGTAAGTAAACAAAGGGAACAGAGTTATCACCCTTTTTCTGAGTCTCAGGCAATTTATACAATGGGTAGTTTTTATGATCTAGTACCTTCTATATTCAACATTTCTCGGTACATTATACGTTTTTTAAAAAGAAAACGAGTAACATTTTAAAAGCCAGGAAACGTTTACGGCAATTTTCTCTTTAATTTTCCCTCTGATAGTGGGTGAGTCTTATGTAATCAAAATGGAAAATATCTTGACTTCAGTACACGATAAATAGAAAGTTTCTTTATAGACAGCAAGAGAAATGTACAAGCTGTAACAGGATACCAAAAACTCAAAATGTCCAAAAATTGATGAGCACTTGATTTCATCAAGCTGCAATACCTATTGGGCCTATAATTTTATGAGTTCAAAGAAAATGAAGCCTAACGTCAAGACAGGTCCTGAGAACATTGATCCCTGAAAACAAAATGAGGAATGTTCGCGGTCTTGAGTGTTGAACTTATCAAAGAGAAAGTCATTAACTGGCTCTCTCTCTCTCTCTCTCTATCTCTATCTCTCCCTCTCTCTCTCTCTCTCTCTCTCTCTCTCTCTCTCTCTCTCTCTCTCTCTCTCTGAAATGGTCATGACAATAGTCTGAAAGAAAAAACCCTAACATCCGTCAAATTCTTCAGTGAAAAGGAAAGTATAAATTATGTGATTCTGTGGCAATCATTACAAGTTCTGACTTCTTAAGATTTAAGAAGGCTGTGGTAATTATTAGCTGTCATACAGTTTTCTGTTGGTCTATTAGATCTTGTTGTAAAATTGGAATGCAATGATTCAATATAAGCTACATGCAGCAGGTGAAATTCTTCTTTATAAAGGTGCACTTCTTATAGGCTGAGCCAAAACAAAACCCTAACATGCCAGGTTCCAGCTTTTGGCCCATATTTTCCTCATTTATCCATGGATTCTTATGAAACTTTGCATTTAGTATGTACCTGCAAGCGGAAAATATTCCTGAAAATTCTGTACAATTTGATGATTGGGCATCAATTTAAATACGAAATTTTAGGAGCCGCCTTATTTTGGGGAAATGTATGATTTTCCTGTGCTGGAACAAAATTTTGCAACATTAGTTTTGTTTTGAGTGTAAGTTGAACATCAAATTTTCATGAATAGGATAATAAAATTTATATTAATAAAAACATTTGGCTTACACTGGCACTTGGAGTGGCTGAAAACAACATGTTCACAATAATATCATGTTGGTCTGCAGTCACTATGGGAACAATAATAAAATCTACTCAATAGGCAATCTGTACAAACCACAAGTTTCATCACCTCCCAAACTGCATTCATTTTCCTTATACACTGTATTGTCCCTCTTCAAGACGACCAACCCTCTATCTAGAATGACCAAATTTCTTCTCCATAATGGACAGTTGTCTAAAACAGGTTTGTCTGTACGAGGGTTAGTTTGGTTTTAGTTTTAAGCCCCTTGCAACAATGTAGGCTACTGTCTGTGCCAGATGATACAAGAGTTTACTCATGATGTACAAGCTGTGATGTAATGGTTAGGCTCTTCGCCTTGCATGCGGAAGACCCCGGTTTGATCAACGATCGTGGACGATCTGGGTTTTTTTCTGCTGGGATTTTTTCCCTCTCGGCCTGGGTTGGCCCTGACAGGCAGGGTCAAAGTAACCCATCTCTTAAATGACCCTACAGTGTTGCAGGGGACGTAAAACTGGTAACCAAGCAAGTAACCAAGCTTGTTAACCAATGGCTTGCATGAAATGGTGGCGATGTGACCCATGCCTGTTTGTACAATTGCCCATCAATACTTTCACATCCCAAGACTACCTCTTTACTTGGCGCACATACACACACACATTAGATTGGGGTTGTAGTGTGCAATTTTTTTCTCTACGTGTTTCTGCACCCCTATCACCACCCTGTATGAATCCGATTGGATCCCTCACAATACCATCTCTGTTGGAGAGCCACTCATCTCCTTATCCACACACACACACACTGAGAAAGTAATACACATATACATACACACACACAAACAGACATGCACAAGCTTACAAAATGTGGCCTGTAAAATCCACCAGGAAAAGGTTTTCAAATCAAAGACGAGTCACAGCTTAAGCGAATTGCTGGTTGTTTTACAAAAGGAGGACCACTACAAAAAAAAAATGTATGAGTGATTCGACCCTTTGCAAAAACATCAGCAAAATACAATTAAGGTTTTACAGCACTATTGACCCCGTTTGACAACACAGCGTCAGGAAGTAGATTGGGACAAAAGTAACACTTACTAGGAAATAGAAGAAGTAACAGACCACTAAAAATGTAACAATATTGCAGTATTTATTATAGTCTAGACCAGCTCCTGTGAGAACGGGTTTTCGAGAATAAAATATTAATCATTAGACAGATTCATTTTAAACTTGGCATGTGCAATATTCCCAGAGGGTCTTGTTCTCCTGATTGTTTACAGCAGCATAGGACACTTCCAAATTAGGGTTTTACTCTATGCATTTCAGCTGTTTTAGACCTCCTCGGAAGCAATGAAGAAATAGAAGTGATACAGCATCATGGATAAAAATATATTAGCAATGTGCACCGCTTCCACCGACAGTGTTTTTTTCTCCTCTCTGCTGCAAAATGGAAAATCCCAGATTCCCCATGATTACAAATCAATATTGTAAAACTTCAGTTGCTTCCAATGTAAGACAAAGAAGACAGTACCTTTTAACAGTACGTTCTCACTAAAAAATTTAATGCCAACCAAGACTCCTGGCCAAATGTATGTACTCCAAATATAGTTAAGATCCGTAAAAAATAAGAAAGTTATTCCCAAAAAACATTTCTCATGGAGGCTGGTTCAGACTATAAGAAACAAGATTTTAAGAGCATAACAACATCAAGGAATCATCTCATACAAAGAAGTAGGCAGAAATACCTGTAGTGTAAAGAATCAGAAAAAAAAGATATATCATCACCATAAATTCCCTCCATGTTTTACATTATCAAAAGAAGAAATACATGTAGAAAGTTAAGCGGTTTACATATCACAACATTGTAGGTTCTAACAAGTGCAAAGGAAATCTATACACATGCACTGTAAAAATGATAATGAGTAGTTGTGGAATTAAGCTCAAGGCGCTTTACGGCAATAATAAAAATCAGTCAAGTAAATGATGTTCGCACTCATAAAAGTACATACCAATCAATATACTCCTGCACTCGCACAAATGCACACATCGATGCAAACACACACACACACACACACACACACACACACACACACACACATACATACACACACACACACATTCATGTGCCAACATTAAAACACAAATACACACATTACACAAACATGCAAACATTAACACACACAGACACACAGCCAGGCAGTTCCAAAGGTCAAGATGGCACAAAGTAGTCCTGGGGCCACAAATGTTGTGCATCCAGTCAAAATGAATATAATAAAATAAAATTAATTAATTAAAAAACAAATAAGAAAAAATAAACAAATAATACTTCATTCGTCCCCTTGTGGACATTATTTTTCCGACCAGCCTGTATACATGTACAGGCATCAAATAACAATTTCTCTGACAATCTAAGATTGACTATACATGGTACATCCAAACTTCTTGGGACATTCAGGCCTTACATTTGTTCACATCCTGTTGCTGGTTGCTGTTGTGCTGCGCCCCGAGTGACTTGTCTTGATCAAGGACACACAGTAGTTATCCATTCAGTTGGGAGAAACACCATTGCTTGACGAGTGTTGTGAACCAGAGTTCACTATCCACTTAACAACTGAGCCCCTATGAGTTGTAAGTCGCATCTGAGTTATATGGAGTTATTGGTACCATGAGAAAGTTTTAATTATTTCTGTTAGCTATTTGTGGTGGCCGAATTTTGCTATTTAAAAGGCTTTTTAATGACTGCATCAATCGACATGCGGTTTTCGCCGAAAGATTCTTTCAAATTTTCTCCAGATCATGACGCCCTTTGTTTTTATTTTAGTTTTGAGACAATTTCACAGCAAAAAGCAAAGAGCTGCTAACCACAAATGCTATAATTTTCATTTGGCCTAATTTCAAGTTACAAGTGGAAAGAGGTTGTTTTTTTTCCTTTGTCAAATTTGTTGAAAGGGAGTTGGGTATTTGGGAAATTTTAAACCTTAACATAACAAAATATAACACAAAGTGTTCACTCCAATCATTTGGGTGTTTCAACAGATCAGTGTCAAATAAAACCTCAAAGCAATAAAGGAAAAAATCCATTGAGCATTTCAAACATACAATACGTAACATGGAATGTTTGAAGTGAATAAGCTGCTGCAGGGAAGGACAACATTTCAGCCACGCCAAGAAGAAAAATCCATGTTTGAAAAAATATCACAAAACCCAAATCAAACTAAACCACGGCATGTTGCCATATCGTGTAAGCCTCTCAAGAGACAAATAAGTAAATGGAATGATTCAGTCAACTCCAACAACTAAAACTAAGCAAAATTTCAACGTGAAAAGGTAAAAAGTTTCCAATATCTCTATCAGAAGCCACAAAGGAAGAGAGATATAAGGATGTTAATAAAATTCAAACTACAAATGGAATTAAAAGATTGAGCCCCAAAGTCAACATCACATAAAAAATTGGAAAATAAAATGATGGCAAGTCACAAAGTCAAACAATTAGAAAGACTGATAAATCTTGTATTTCAGATAATAAAAAACGTTAAACATTCCAGGAGAGCAAATTAAATTTTGCCCGATAAATAATAAGTAAAAGAGCATTTGGTGCTTCAGTAAAGACAATACATGGCAAGACTGACCCATAGTGAGGCATTTCTGACAGAAAAGAATATGTAAATGAGGGCAGATTTACCTACTCTTGTTTGACGACTGATTTACCTACTCCTAACTGATGGCATATTTGTCACTAATGGTGGTATATAAACTCAGCCACAACTGATGAGAGTTTCAGCCAGTTAATAGTGATGGCACATAATCTCAAAACTCACAATTGATGGTAAATTTAGTCATAACTGATGGTAGATTTACCCTTCCATAACATACCGGTACAACAAATTTACAGTCATAACTGATGTAGATACTAGTTTTACCAGGTCACAAATGATCACAGATTTACTCACACACAATTGATTGTTGATTTATATGCTCCTCACAGATGACAGATTTACATGCTCACAATTGATTGTTGATTTACATGCTCACAACTGATGACAGATTTACATGCTCACAATTGATGGCCGATTTACATGCTCACAACTGATGGCAGATTTACATGCCTTCAAGTGATGGCAGGTTTACATGCTCACAACGGATGACAGATTTACATGCTCACAATTGATGGCAGATTTACATGCCCACAATTGATGGCAGATTTACATGCTCACAATTGATGGCAGATTTACATGCCCACAATTGATGGCAGATTTACATGCCCACAATTGATGACAGATTTACATGCTCACAATTGATTGTTGATTTACATGCTCACAATTGATTGTTGATTTACATTCCCACAATTGATGGCAGATTTACATGCCCACAATTGATGGCAGATTTACATGCTCACAACTGATGGCAGATTTACATGCTCACAACTGATGGCAGATTTACATGCCCTCAACTGATGGCAGATTTACATGCCCACAATTGATGGCAGATTTACATGCCCTCAACTGATGGCAGATTTACATGCTCACAACTGATGGCAGATTTACATGCTCACAACTGATGGCAGATTTACATGCTCACAATTGATAACAGATTTACATGCTCACAATTACTGTGGCTAACACAGAGGTTGAGATTCAGGAAGTGAAAGAGAGAGCAAACACAAAATTTTAAACAACCTTTTTGGAAAGAAGGTGGGTCCCATAACGCAAAAGTATATCACACACATGTAAAGCACTGTCAGTTGTAAATGACTATACACATTATATTGCATCAAAATGCCCCATTCATTGCAAGATCTGCAGTGCATATCATAATAACTTTGCAATAATCACGGTCTCACATGGCGACGACAAAATATTGAGCACACTTGCGTTCCAAATAAAGAAGAGGGCTACTTCAGATAAAATATACATTCTAAAAAATGAGGAAAAAACCAACAATTCCCATAAAATTACCACAGTATATTTACTGTAGTATAAAAGCCACCAAATGCCCAAGACACCTGATGTTGCGGAATCCCCATGACATAACTGCCTCACATGATGTCTTTGCAAGTACATGTACCCCGCTCATTCCTTCTTGAATAGACGCTGCAGCCTCAGTATAGACACTGTACGTTTTAAAAACAACACAGAGAAACAATGCATGAATAATGGTAAGAAAATATTGCAAATTGCAAGAGCCACTGCGTACATAAGGGTGTGCACTATTGCAATTACCATTAAATAAACTATTACATGCATCATTGTGTAATTGTGTAAAGCATTGCGATTCAAAGCGCCAAAGCGTAGACCTGTAAACATTTGGCAAAATTTTGCCTTTATATCACAAATAAAGTCCCCAAGTACTTTGAGAACATCCTACACAGCTGGTTGAAACGGTGTCTGGCGTATCATCATATTGTGTAGATGCTATTGGAAACACTGTAAAAAGTTGGTTAGAACAAATTATTTTGCAACATTATGCATTACGTAGTTGCAGCCACATGCCATTAAAAATAGAGATATAATAACAAACATACTGGCGACCAAAGCATGTGATAGGAATTCTGCTGCACTTTTCTGTAAAATCTAATTCAGATATGAAATTTATTGAAGAACTATGTTTCTTCTTAGGTTTAAGTAATAGAAACAAGAGTGAATGTAAAAGTAACTGGACTGTGTTTTAAATTCAAGGGCATTTCATTTACAACAATGTAATTCAGGTCTAATGTTCTCATTCATCATATTTACCAGGCTTGGTTTACGATGTGATGATGTTGTTCATGTTGTTCCCAAAATTGCACTTGTAAGGCCGATGCTTTGAAGGCAATTGAAGGTTACACATTTGGGTTGCTAAGAATATTCAAAGATCACATACAGCAAGGACTACTTTGAAGTGTATTGTGGGGTTGGGTTTGGTGTGGCTACTAGTTTTATGTCCCTTACAACACTGTGAAGTCATTTAAGACAGGCTACATTGACCCTACCTATCAGGGCCATTCCAGGCTGAGAGGGTTGAATCCCAGCAGAAAAACACAGATTGTTCACACATGGGATCGAAATTGGGTCTTCTGCATGATAGGCTTGGAGCCTAACCACTACACCACTGACGCCGGTGTACTTTGAAGGATAAATTGTATGGTAAGTTGCTTTTCTACAGCACCATCCTCATGAACCTTGCCTGGGGCCCTATCTGGGATTCAAGTTGACAATAAAGAGCTCTCCAGTCATCTCTATCCCGAGCTAGTTTCTCCGGCTATCCACATGATGTGACCCAGCCATCTTGTAGCTCCTGAGCCATGTGCTCTCTGGTCCAGCATTCTTCCTTTTTCCTTGTGGATTCCATCACAGGACGTGTCTTGTAGAGCTGGGTCGGGCTCGCTTTTTCAATGTCTTGCAAGTCAACGGACGGTTCGCACCTGCGTCCGCAAATCAGCGA
>JAUKPP010255062.1:0-12321 GCA_032273245.1 Phyllaplysia taylori
AAAAATCGTATTTTGGCCGGGTTTCTTTTTTGTTTTGGTCAAAAACCGTAATTTTGACGGATTTTTCAGCGTTTCCCGTAATCCCGTAATCGGCGGCTGAAAAGTGTAAAAAAACGTAATAGATTACGGTTTCCCGTAATGGTTGGCAACTCTGCAAATGTAGGACACATTGCATACTTACCCTTGTTCTTTTTCAACGATGGCCAAATTGTTTTGGAGAATTCTTTCCTTCTCCTCTAAACTCCTCACTACTGTGTTCTGAGATTCCACTTGAGACTGCAGCGTACACACCTGCTCTGCCAGAACATCCTTTTCTTCTCGCAACAGCTTTTGGATTTGGTTTGATTTAATACGCTGCAGATGGGAAAGAGAAAAGAATATTGTGTGAATAAAACAATGTATCATGAATTTTGCATAATTGAAGGAATAGTTTAACTCTATGGTTTGGTTTGGTTACCAGTTTTACGTCCCCATGCAACCCTGTAAAGTCATTTAAGGGTTGGGCTTCTTCGACCCTGCCTGTCAGGGCCAACCCGGGCTGAGGGGGAAAAATCCCAGCAGAAAAAAAACCCATATCGTCCGTACTCAGGGATCGAACTCCAGTCCTCTGCATGACAGGCAAAGAGCACCGGTTTAACTCTATGGGTAATGAACTACAGCAATCAACTATTGATGAGTTGATGTCGGCTGAGGAATAAAAAAAGATAACCTCATCCAGCTCACATATAAGATTTAAGCTTGACTATAACCATAACATGAGTCTGATTCTTTTTGTTGACCTCTCCCATACAAAGCACATTGTTACTTATTCAAAAAGCGTCACCATAGATAGGAACGGGCATGGGACCCCCCCAAAAAAAACAACAACAACAACCCAAGCTCACCTCACCTGAGCTTCCACACAACTGCTTTAATAAATGGAAAGAATAAGAGGGACTAGGATTTGGAAAAAATTAAAATTATCAACATTTATAAGTTCACATGAGCTACAAGTCTTTTAATACAAACATCAGCTAAGAGAAGCTGTCACGATAGCCATCCTTACTTTCGATTTAATCACGGGCCGGCAGCGCCCCAGTATTTCACGTTGCTAATGTTACTGTGACGAACTTCCGTCTTCGACAATACAAGTACACGTCAGGAACTGCATCTTAGCTCCTTTTATCCTGTTTGTCCGTCTCATATCCTACATACTAACGTTACAGAAGCAACTCAATGTCTTAAACAGGCTTTCCAATGGCACAAGAGCACATAAATTATCATAACTGGAGGTTCGGGGGGGGGGGGGGGGGAGGAGGAGAAGTTCCAAGCGTGGGTTCCAGCTGTAGCAGTTGAGATCGAGACAAATTTTTTAAGCCCTAAATTATCGAAATCGGTTCATCAATAATAAAGTCTGAAACCTCGACACAAAAAAAACCCTGATAAGTTTACCTCTGACATGAGTTTAAAGTTGGCGTCGTCTTTTTCTCGGAGCTGCTGTAGCAAACGCGTGTTCTGCTCCTGCATGTCCTCAAAGGCTTGACCCGTGACATCAAGGTCATTCAGCAAGGCCTCTTCTCTCTGTGCGAAATTTTGAGTAGAAAAAAACCCACAACAAAATTAATAATAATAATAATGGTATTTGTATATAGCGCATTCCCCCTTAAAAATTTCAAACTCAAGGTGCTTCATAGAAGAGTAAAATAATTCATAGACTTAAATGACATATTCTAATAAAAATAAAAGAACATAAGTGGAAAGAGCAGAAGTAGGAAGTTCTTGAATTTTACACAACCAAGAAAAGAATATTGTCAACATCATTCCACAATTGCTCAAGTCCTTTTTTGGACATTTTCAGAGGTCTCATTGAGATTCTGGAGTCTTATTCTATCGAAAATATCCTACATGAAAACTAGTCTTATTTTATCGTTTGGTTACCAGTTTTACGTCCTCTGCAACACTGTAAGGTCATTTAAGAGACGAGCTACTTCGACCCTGCCTGTCAGGGCCAACACGGGCTGAGAGAGAAAAAAATCCCAGCAGTAAAAAACACAGATTGTCCGTGCTTGGGGATCGAACTCGGGTCTTCCGCATGACAGGCGAAGAGCCTAACCATTACACCACAGCGCCGATCTCCACATCAATGAAATGAGCCACTGAGCTAATCACTGTGACACACGGAGCCCTCACCTGCTTTTGATTCGCCAGGTTCTTCTGTAACTCCGCTATGGTCTCCTCCATCTTCTTGATCTTCCGCATGGCATCATCATCTGCCAATTTCCGTCTTTCCCTTCTTTCGTTCTCCTGCATTCTCTTCATATGTCCCTTTATGTCCTCGATTTCCTGACGCGCTTTCTTCTCTGCATTCATCAGCTGAAAACATTCAGTGTACACAACTCAAGCAGTGTCCTGATAAAAAAAAATATAATACAGTAGAGTGCCGATAATCTGACAAACTCGCTTATCCGACATAATCAGCAGGGACAGAATTTTTTCTATATTTCATATCTCGATAACCTGCTGTTTCTCGACTCTGACATAGGTTAAGAGGGAACACAACTGATAATCAAATAGAACAAAACTATTCCAAAATCTGACACCAATTTTTTAACATAGAAAGGTGAAGCACTAAAAAGCATGTCAGATTATTGGAGCTCCACTGAATTGTTATTTTCTTCCCGCTCAAGAAAGAGAAAGCCAAAACTATATGAATCCATCAATGAAATTGTAACTGTAAGTGCGTTTAAAAAGTAGGCAATACAATGTTAGCAACATGATATCAAAACAAGTATGTCATTCTGATGCCACCTAAAAAAAAATACTGTAAACTTTGGGCTACTTTGGCCACTTGTTTTGCACCACTTTGACAGTCTCTCAGCAAGTCAAAATGTCAAAGAAAGCGTCTCAAAATTTAACGGAATGTTTAATTGATACCTGGCCAAAGTCATTCAGACTTGCCAACCATCAAAATTCATTTTGTTTATTTTTCCCGCTGGGGAATCATGATTTTGGTTATTTTCAAAATGAAATGTTTATTCTCAGCAGTAAAAAAACCCAAAGGCCTGAACGCAAACAAAATATTATCATCGAATGCTAATCAATTTCTGATTCCGATACTAGATGGAGAAAAACCAGAGTTATCGGCAACTGCTTGCATATTCTCAACCCATGATGAGTACTAAAATTATACAGGATCGGACAACACCAACAAATTCCAGGCCTTCCACAAGTAGAAGTAGAGACCTGGGATAATTTTTACGATCCGAGTAGGGCTTGACAGCAGGTTTGGAGCAATAGTGATCAGGGTTACAGGAAAATAGAAAGATGCGTAATTGATAGTCTTGACGCGTATTTGCGCATTGCTGACAGTTTTGCTTACTAGAATACGATATTGCTTACAAGTTGGCAAGTCTGAGTCATTTGGATTCACCATAAGGTAAAACTTAAATCTTATATTTTTCAGTCATGCAAAAAAAACACCAATCCCACTCAAACCATACCACAGTACAAGTTTCATAAAACATCTCCGTAACTTAGTAATAGTTTGACTGGGACTGATCTAAAGAACACCACAGAATCCTACCTGAATTCTATCCCGTTGTTCTTTTGGTGCAGCTTTGTAGGTGTCTAGAAGCAGTTTCAGTTCCCGTACATTGTCTTGAGATTTCCTGGTGAGAGTATTAGCCGATAGTCAGTCACTGCTCACAACAGATAAATCAAGAAATATCAATAACTAGTCACAAAATAATACAAACCATGAAAATATTAAAGGCATGAAAGCTGGGGTTGCTGAAATGTTCCAATAATCTCTGAGTATTTGTTGCAAGTGAGTAAGGAAACAATCTACTTCTGAACACGCAATATACTTTACCTTTTCATAAACTGTTTATCTGATACTCATTATGAGTAATGGAACTGTTCATTAAAGAGACAATAATTTGCACATATCTCACACAAATCCAACAGTCAAGTAGCTGTAATTGTTTTTAATCATGATGGGACAAAATTTGTACTCTTGGTGCAGGTTATTACAGCACTATCAACACCATGAAATCGTTTCAGCACAAGGAAGTAGATTATAAAAAAAATAACACCCAGAGAAAGACGGTGAAGGAGCAGCCCACACCAGAGCACCTGCCAACCACCACTGATGAGAGAAAAAGAACCTGCGCTGTGGTGTAATGGTTAGGCTCTTCGCCTGTCATGCGGAAGACCCCGGTTCGATCCCCGATTGCTGACGATCTTGGTTTTTTTCTGCTGGGATTTTTTCCCTCTCAGCCCGGGTAAGCAGTCGAAGTAGCCCGTCTCTTAAATGACCTTACAGTGTTGCAGGAGACGTGAAACTGGTAACCAAACCAACACAAAAAGAGGGGTTAAAGCTTACTTGAGTTGATTGCGCAGGTCTTTAATGAGCTCCTGATCATTCTTCCCATTGCGATTGTCTTTGCACTCTCCCTCCTCCTCCTCCTCTTTCTTCACCGGTGTGGTGGGAACTTCTCCCTCTTCTTTCTTCACGACGGGCGTGTTGGGGCAGGTTGTGGCCGATCCGGTGCTGCCGGGCTCCGTCTTCACCGGTGACGAGTGTGGCTCTTCCTTCACATTCGCAATGCCTTCTTTGCTGTCCCCTCCCGCTGATGGTGATGCTGTTGACGATGTTGTAGTGGAAGTTGTGGAAGATGGTGCTGTTGTGCTGCTGGCGGTGGTGGTGATGGTGGAAGCGGGGCCTGAGGAGGATGCTGATGACGAGGCTGGGTTGCTGGTGTTCAATTCTTGTTTCAGCTGTTCAAAGAAGAAAAAAGAATTAATAGAAGAATATTATATGCATCTTCTCAGGTATTGAATTAAGGCGCCCGTGGAGGTGCGGGGCCCCCACCAGGGGAAGCAAAGAATGGCACCTTCTGCTCTGATGCATAGCATGATACCGTACAAGGCAGCAAAAATGCATCACAACTGAAGCCACTCTTCTCAGTTTAAACAATAAGAGTACCCATCGAAAACGGAACATGGTTGCCTGTATGGTGTGGGGACCCTTCAGTGCCCTTGTAGAAACACAAGCCACTGCAGGATAAATAGGCAATGTACGTAAAATTCAGTCATTGTGACTTACCCCTGAGTTCTAGCAGGGGATCGCAGAAGAAGAAGAAGAAGAATTAAGGAACTTCTAGTCCTCCCAAGTGTAGAATAAAGAAATAAACAAGCAATGCACAATAAAAAAAAAAATATCTTTCTCAGCAAAACAACTATTGCAGGCTGAACTCATTCAGTGCTGTAGATGAGAATAGTTGTTGAGACCTCCTGACTGATACTTTACAGATGGGTATTTCTGCAAGCGGCACTGCTGTCATATTTAACTGAATAACATGTTCAATATTAAAAAAGGCAAGTTTGCCAAGGATAAAAAGAAAACAATGTAGAAACACAAAAGAAAAACTCACTTTGTGAATTTCCCCTTGAGCCTCTCGCAACCTTCTCTTGTATCTTGCAGACTCCATTTTCAACTGTTGATTATGGTTCTGTAAGCTCTGAATCAAGTTCCGCATTTCTCTGTTGATTGTTACTGTAGACAAACATTTAATAATAAAACATTTGTGGTGAACATACAAAATAGGCCTACTAATATTTAATTTGATAAAACTCTGCGAGAAATGCAAAGAAAAACTTTTCTTTGTCTTACAACAAAATGGCAATTATAAATTCTAAAATGAACACAAATATTATACCCAAGATAAGTTGAAATATACTTTGCCAAATTAAAAAAAAAACCCAACCCATTACAGTACCAGATCCTCTGTACACCAAACAGGTTACAAAACAAACACAAAGCCTCTATATTTAGGCAATCAGTTAATAATCTTAAAATACAGTTTGCAGATCAAGTATAAAAAATTCTTTGAGCTATTAGCCCACGAAGGAATTTCCAGTGAACAGAACAGATGTATCCCTACCCCTACCTCCTCTATTCTTTGTATTGCTAGAACACACACAATATGTGTATCATTTAAAAGACAAACCATTAAAACCCTGAAACAAAATGATTTCAGTGCCAGGAAGTAGATCAGGTCAATAGTAACACTTAAAAAAAAAGCAAAAGAAGCAGATGGCATCAGAGTACTCAGCAACTATCAACCAGAAATGAAAACCGGTGCGTGGTGTAATGGTTAGGCTTTTCGCCTGTCATGCGGTGGACCCGAGCTCGATCCCCGGGCATGGACGATCTGTTTTTTACTACTGGGATTTTTCCCTCTCTGCCCGGGTTGGCATTGACAGGCAGGGTCGAAGTAACCCGTCTCTTAAATGACCTTACAGTGTTGCAGGGTACGTAAAACTGGTAACCTAACACCAAACAGAAATGAAAAAAACTAAAGAGACTCGACTGAATAAAATAATAAAAATCAGTGTCTCTGAGTACGCCCAAAAAAAATATCAATGAAAGCATAAAAAACTCACAATTCTGGTCATTAGCGGCCATGGCCTGCTCAAACTCGATCCTGAGCATCTCATACTCTTTTCTCGTCTGAGCCAGGCTGTCTTCAACCTGGATCATCTCACCCCGTAGACTTTTCTGGCCTTCCAGCTCGTCATGCTAGGGAAATACAGGTGTCAACTGATGAATGTTGAAGCCACATCAATGTGTATGTGTTGGTGGGAACACGTCAGCCTATGTGCTGCTTACTGCTAAGTTTTCTGTTACTATGAAAGTCTTAAATTCCGATTCATAAACTTCAAAACTATCATCCAATGACACATTGAGAAGCCACTTATTTCACACTGAGGTAATTACTAAATCCTCATTTTTGTTTAAAAAACAGAGGGTAACAAAAAACGATCCACCCAGAAGTACTTATTCCAAAAAACAAAACAAAGTAATTTTGAGCATTCCCTGCCAACAGTGCGTCTTTTGTCAGTTCTTGTTCAATAAAGACACAATGCATAATTCATGGGTGCTAAAATCTCTAGTTGTTTCATACAGGAGTTTATGAGATAAATCTGATTTCTATCATCATTAAAAAAAAAAAAAAGAAATTGCGTAAGCTGATGGAAAATTGGCACCTTTGGCAATGAGTTTGTTATTCATGAAGATCCTAAAATTCCTATTTCCCTTCCTTGAGTGGCTGCATTTGATTCTGTTTCATTTCCTCTATTTCTTAAAATCAAATTAAGAAAAACAGAAAGATTGCAAAAGTATCAGACTTTCCCACAGATCTCACCTCCATCTGCTCAATTTGTCTGCTGTGCAGGTTCTTGTTGGTGGTCATCTGGTTGCGAATCTCCTCCAGTTGTGTGCGGATCTGCATGCTCTCGTTGTACAGCACAGAGAACTGAGACTGCAGGCACTTGTACTCCGTCGTCTCCAGAATGACGTTCTCAGGCAAGTGCTGGAGCTGATGGGAAGGAATTGTCAGAAGAAATTTATCAAAGATTTAATAAGGTGTATGAGATAAGCATCGGAGCCTCTAAACGCGTACCCGGCGTCCTTGTGACATAGTCCATGTCAACAGTGCAATCGAAGCGTGGTCTAGAAAAGCAGTGCCAATGGGAGGCCTCGCTTAGTTGTGGCCACGTTTGTAATGCACTGTTGTCATGGAGCGATCCACACCTTTGATAGTATGAATTGTGGGGTAATTATGACATCCATCCCCATCCATGAATTTCATTATAAAAGTAGGTTGTCCTCTTTATTACTATCAGACTTTGAGTTGATAAATTTCATTCAAGCTTAGGTAGGTGTCCATGATTGTGTGTATCCGGAGAGACAGGCTGCTGATGTGGAAAAGTACATTCAAGATAAAGGACAACTACCCAGAGACTACAACAACACAATGAATCATTATCAAACAGGTTGATTATTTGTGCAAAACCCATTATTTCCCTCACCTTTTTTTTAACTTTCAGGAGTATCTTAACATGGTAGTATCGTTAAAAAAAATATCTCATGACTAAAATGAACATAAATGTGTATTTTTAAGATAAAGGACAACTACCCAGAGACTACAACAATACAATCAATCATTATCAAACAGGTTAATTATTTGTGCAAAACTCATTATCCCCTCACCTTTTTTCTAACTTTCCAGAGTTTCTTAAAATGGTAGTATTGGTAAAAAAAAAAATCTCATGACTAAAATGTGGATGCAAAGTGCTGCTGACGCAGCAGGCAAACGGGAACCCTCAGGGAAACTTAAGCCTGATTGAGTGCTTAAGTAAAAATCAGAACAAGAAGAGGCTAAAATAGCTGAGGCTGGCACCTCTATAAATAACCCACTCCTTACTACTACGACTAAAATGAACATAAATTTGAAAAAACTCTATGTCAGAAACAGAGCAGCGTGCCAAAAAAAGTACTAACATCCATCGAGTTTCTCCACCTCAGTGAGCGTCTCCTGGTAGTCCCTGCTCATTTCATTATTTGTGCAAAACCCATCATCCCCTCACCTTTTTTAAAAACTTTCCAGAGTATCTTAAAATGGTAGTATCGGTAAAAAAAAAATCATCTCATGACCAAAATGAACATAAATTTGAAAAAACTCCCACGCCAGGAACTCCGAACAGAAGAGTGTGCCAAAAAAAGTACTCACATCCATCTTGAGTTTCTCCACCTCAGTGAGTGTCTCCTGGTAGTCCCCGCTCAGTTTCTCCAGCTCCATCAGTCTGTTGGCCGACAGCTCCTTGTGCTCTTCCAGCTCAGACAGGATCTCGTCCAGCTGGGGGAAACATGGTGAGACACATCACTAGAGGTGTGTGTGTGTGTGTGTTTGTGTGTCAATAGGCTACCGTATTTTGAAATTTCTAAGAATCTGAGGATTTGTTGGTTCGGGTTTTACACCCCTTAGAGTGCTGGGAGGTCATTCCCGTTCTCTGTGTGATAAAGCAAAGAGCTTAACTATTTCACCACAGACACTGCTTAATCAGAGCCTTTTTCTACACACTAAATATATTCTGATTTCAATGTATCTGCTGTCTCACTTTCCGTTGAAAAAAGAAGAAGTTAGATCTAATTCAACTGTAAAAAAAAAAGACAACTAATAAGCATAAGTAATATGGGGCTAAACAGAAAACAAAAGTGCTGAGAGTAAAAACTGTGCTGAAGTCCCTAAGTTCAAATTGTTTTCCCATATCCTATACTAACACAACTGTGGCAAGTCTGATATCCATTTCACACAGAAAAAAACAATAAAAAATAGTAAATCATACTATTAGATAGCTTCACAGCAACTTACCCGCCCAGTGGGTACCCCCGGCACATTCTTCAGGCCAGAGATGGGCAAGTTGCCAGTTGTCTCCTGGTAGAACTGCAGTTTCTCAGTGACCTCCTGAAGCCGGCGCTCGTTGCTGTCGCATTTGTTCTCAGACTTCTCGTACATGTACTCAAGGTCATCCACTTTGTTCTTCAGTTCTGCAATCTCAGTCTCAGACGCAGTCAGTTTGTCTTGGAGTTCAGACAACTGCAATGAAAAGTGTTGAAAGAATTTCCGTATCATTAGTGGAGCACTTTTTTAACATTTGAACAAGATTAGGGACTACTCCGTCAAAAATATCTATCTAAAAATAGCTGGAGTATTGAATTACAGAGAAAAATGTTCTGCATGTGCCTTGTGCTGCCTTTTGCACGTGCTTATCATACTGTGATACAATTGTACAGAGAAATACATTCTTAATCTTTTTATGCTGGATGGAACCAAAGGTGTGAATCGCTCCGTCACAACAGTGCATTACGAGCGTGGCCACAAGCAAGCGCGGCCTCCCATTGACACTGCATTTCTTGGCCGCGATTCGATTGCACTATGAGCACTGTTAACATGGATTACGTCACGAGGACACTGGGTATGTGTTAAGAGGCTTCGATGCTGATCTCATAAACCTTATATAATCTCTGATGGAACTTATGTCTTATTCTCCACACTGTAATCACAGAGCTTGTAGACAAAGCAAAACTTAAAAACACAATCAAAGTGATTAGGAACAGGTATCATTTGTGTGATAGGCAGTGTGCCCAACCATTGCAACACAGACATGGCGCTGTGGTGTGATGGTCAGGCTCTTCAACTGTCATGCGGAAGACCCCTGTATGATCCCCAGCACAGACAATCTTTTTTTTTTCTGCTGGCATTTTTCCCTCTCAGCCTGGGTTGGCTCTGACAGGCAGGGTTGAAGTAGCCCGTCTCTTAAATGACCTTACAGTGTTGCAGGGGATGTAAATCTGGAAACCAAGCCAAGTAAGCACCACAGACACCAGTTCACAGAGTGAAGAAGGTGTGTCCTCTCACCTGTAACGTGTTCTCATGGTGACGCTGGTGTAACTGGGTCACCAGATTGTGCAGCTGTTTGGTCTCCTGTTTGAGGTCAGTTAACTCCCCCTGGACCACGTCTTTGAGGCTCGGCTCAGGCGCCTCCTCCGGCTTCTCCTCATCTTTCTTTTCCTCTGCAGCATCTTCCTCTGGCTTGGCTGCTTTTTCTTCACTCTCTGTGTCAATATCACAACAGCTATTGGTCATACGTCTATGATGAAAACTGTCCAACTATACTTAAATGGGGCTAAAACGCCATTTCCCTTCACCTTAAAGGGTTGGGGGGAAGGACCATTATTTTTTATGATGTGTCCGATAAGTAACTTAATAGACAACAGAGGAAACAAAAATGTTCTACGAAGTGAAGTATTCAAATAATATGACGAGACTCCCCCTATTGACTTTCCTATAAAATAAAAAAATCCATCAAAAGAGAATGTTGGCATTTCACCTATTAAAGAAATAAAATAAATTCTAAAGCAATTTGGATCCCATGTCATACATCAATTAATGTTAGTAGGAAGCAGTATAAAAACGTTTATTTTGCTTTCCTATTTTGATGCTAATTTTTTTTCTCCAAAATACATATCTATATCAGAGCCAAATCCTTTACATTTCTTACATACCATCATATAATAATATGAATCTCAGCACAATCACAAATTCAGTAGACTAATTAAAATTTGCTTCTCAAAGGGTCACCTATTCGTAACTGATTTGGTTAACAGTCTTACGTCCTCCGCAACACTGTAAGGTCATTTAAGAGACGTGCTACTTCAACCCTGCCTGTCAGGGCCAACCCAGGCTGAGAGGGAAAAAATCACAGCAGGAAAAAACCCAGATCGAACCAGGGTCTTCCGCACAACAGGCGAAGAGCCTAACCATTACACCACAGCGCCGGTCCACATATTTGTAACTGATTTAGAAATTATGTAAAATTCACAACATCCCCAATAAAAAATGGACATGTTTCCTGAGCTGACATTACACTTACCCTCTTCCTTTTTCTCCTCTTCCTTTGAGTCCTCCTCGGATTTTGAGGCTTCTTCCAGCAAGGAATCTTTGTGCTCCTGTTCAACCTGTCAAAGATGCAAAGTAAACCAGCATAAAGACAAATATCACTTTATTCATCCCTGATGGGGGGGAATTTGCGGGTATAACAATGATTATAAGTCAGATCTATACAATAGTTCGGACAAAAAGAATCAGGCAGATATCTTCAGATTGGGAACAAATCTTAAATAACTACATTACCGTGTGCACAAAAAAATCAAATTGTCACAACAGACCTAAATCCATGCAGTAAGGGAACTCAAGACTGCGCAGCACATAGAGCAATCTTGCAGTAATCAATTATAAATCTAAGAAAGAAAGTGTGGCCCAAACTATTGACTCAAACTCAAAAGTTCAATGGCAGTCTAGCAGATCTACAACACACCTTGCCTTCACATTGAACGTAGAGCTATCCTTCTAACGAGTGAAAAGATGTATTATTTGTTTCGTGTTAATACCAATGCATAAAAAAATTTTCCCATAAGAAAAGAAAAAAACTGCCATCTTTTAAACTATACAGTTGAACCTGCTTAAGCGACCACCTGCACAAACTACCTCTTTCCATCGACTCCCAAATTACCTTTCTTCAATTTAATATCCCTCTCCAAGACGACCACCTGTCTAAAACAGCCACTTTTTCCTCGATATTGTGTGGTAGTCTTAGACAGGTTTGACTGTATATCTACTAGTTTGCATTACGAGCCTCACTCACTTTGTCTTCCATGGCGTGGTGCAGCTTCTCATTTCTCTGCAGCATGCGGTCAAAAGCCTGCAGCAGTTTGCCGATGGCACGTTTGGAAAACTCCACTCTCTGACCCAGTTTCTCCTCAAGCTCTTGCTTGTCCCAGGTGGACAGCAGCGTGAGGAACGACGTCAATTCGCTGCTCTCATCTGTGTCACAATAAAACAAATTTTATTTATTGGTCTAGTTACCAGTTTTACATCCCCTGCAACACTGTAAGGTCATTTAAGAGACGGGCTACTTCGACCCTGCCTGTCAGGG